>PVJA010013404.1:0-49633 GCA_004027025.1 Myocastor coypus
TTATAATATATGATATGATTGTATAATTACAAAATTTATGTTTATATTATCTACTATATCCAGTAGTACTTTTTTAAATGAAGTTGGGTATGCCACTGCTTGGTGCATATATGTTGATAATTGTTGTCTTTTCCTGACAAACTATTTTCCTAAACAACATGTGTGTTGACCATATTTCTCTCTTCTGATCAGTTTTGGTTTGAAGTCTAGTTTGTCTGAAAATAAGATAGCTATGCCTGCTTTTTTTTTTTTTTTTTTTTTTCAAGTTTTTATTACAAGTAACATGTTTTTGGGGCTTGGGAGATGGCTCAGTAGAATAAGCACCTGGCTGGCAAGCACAAGGTCCTGAGTTCAATCCCTGGTACTGCAAAAACAAACAAACAAACAAACAAAAACTATTAGAACAAGTAACATGTTTTCTATTCTTCAATGATTTAGTCTATGAATTTCTTTTGGGGTTAAATGTGTTTCTTGTATGTAGCATACTTTTTTATTTTATTTATTGATCAATTTTGACAATCTGTGTCTTTTAATTGGGGAAATGATATACAAAATGGGACAAAGAAGGATGGCTCAGAATTTCACCATGCTACTCAGAATGGCATGCAAGTCAAAACTCAGGAATTCCTTATTTCCAGAATTATTCATTTTATATTTTTTGACTGAAGGTGACTTCAGGTAACTAAATTTGTAAAAACTGAAACCACAGAGGAGAGACTACTGTGGAGAGGAGAGAATATTGTCTGTCTCTGTGTGACACGTTCAGATAAGAATTTGTTCCAAAGTTTTCTGTAGGAGAAGTTATATTTCTTTTAAATGTGTTTCTGTGCTAAGATATACCTTAAACAAAACAGACCAGATAAATTCAATAGGAATAGTCAACAGCTGTTTATTACGCTCTGGACACCGGATGAACACTTTGTGGCCATTCACTCCCTCAGCCCTTCTAACAATCTCACATTCAACACCATTTCATAGAGAAGAAGTCAAGGCTCACTGGGAGTTGGTAATGCATTCTGTCATGCAGCTGTCACACAGGACATGGTGCTGAGGCTAAACAAAAGTCTGGTCTATTTGAGTTGAGAGGCCAGGTTCTTGTCTTTTTTCCTGGAACTTGGTCCCTCCTCCTCGACTGTAGAGGATGCTGTGTCTTTGGAAGCCACTTGTACTTATTGCCACCAGTATTATGCAAGAGATCTGAGAGTCTCTCTGTGATGGGGCTTAGCATACAGTAGGTGCTTGGTAATGTTTGCGGAGCAAGTGAACTGCTTAAGTAGTGTATGCCATATCGATCCGTATTATGATCCTGTGTTAAGCAAGAGGGTATATTAGTTTTCTTTGGCTTTTAAATTCCATATACTTTCTGGGGAATATGCTTCTGGAGTCGTAGCCTCTCTAGCATAAATTTCTGCACTTTAATGATTTCTCAGACTTCCAATGCCTAACAGAAGTGCACACGCACACAAAACTTGGAAAGATGAACACAAGTAAAGAAAATCAGCAAATTTAAGACATGGTGGCATATAGAAATAGATCCATAATTGTCAGTCAGGGATAGAAATAAAAGGATGTCAGATTCCTAGATTGAATATGTGCTCTAAAGAATGTTTCAGAGGGCCCAGCGGGATGGCTCAGTGGTTTAAAGCGCCTGTTTGGGAAAGTTTGGGCGGCTTCAGGGACCTGGGTTCAATCCCCGGCACCACATGCTGCGCCAGCCCTGCCCTCGGGGTGGGCTTAGACGGCCATAAAAATAATAAATAAATAAACAAAAGTTCGGAAACAAGAAAATAAAATAAAGAATGTTTCAGATAACTTTGGATAGGTTTATAAAGTCAACCTCATCTCATCAATAAAATCAGAATAACAGAATACAGAGTAGGAAGATGGGTGCATTCCATCACCACACAAGTTCACTTGTTTTCTTAAAATCAGAGGGCAGAGTCTGGGAGAGATGAATAGTAGAAACAGTATTGAAAGAAATTTTCAAGCCATCTAATCTGTCCCACTCAATCATCTGAGGCAGTTTAATTTTATTTTGAAGGATCTTAAAGGAAAGACATTCCTCAACTTCTTTTCTAGTAGAGCCAGTGTGGTGTTAACAGCTCTCCCTTGCTGGGAGTTACATTCCACCACCTTCATCACCTGCCACCACAAACATAAGCTGATGGACTCTATTTACTAAGGATTTATGCCCATACTTACTTCCAAAATAGTGGCAAGGCAATTTGATGACAGAGGGGCTCAGAGTTGAGACAAAACAACGCACAAAACCTGGGTGTGTGTGATACACTGCCTGAAAAAAAGAGCAAGGATAATCTTGGGTGATGATCTAAAAAAGACTGAACATAACTGAAATAAGGTAAGGGACGGTGAGTAGAGAGCCAGAGATGCTACAGCTGGTGAAGAGCAAAAGAACTGCTTACAAGGTACTTTGAAACAGCTTAGGGAAATAAAAAAGAAAAACAGAGTGGGGATTTTTTTTTCTTGTCTTGTAAGGGTCGAGTCACCGCGGAAGGAGACCCCAAGAGTCGTCTCTCATGCAAACTGCAAAGGGCAAGCTTTATTTATCTACGTATACGCAGGGCGGTCTGAACACGCAGGAACAGAGCGCGCCTTCAGTGTAGCAGGCACAGTTTTTAAAGGCAAAAACCACAAGAATGGGGCGGGAGCAAGCAAGTTACAGAAGCGAATCGCATTGGTTAGTTTAGGTTGACCTTTAAAATAATTGGTGGGCTTGGGAATATATGAGTTTCCAAGGTAACTAAGAGGCGTAGAACAAAAGGGGCAATTACTTGGCTAACTCATTGGTTTTAGTTGCATTCCAAGAACAGGTGGGTTTTAACTATGTTAATTAACCTACTTCACAAGAATGTTCTTAGGCTGGAGATGAAATGTTTTCTCAAGCCAGGCCTTTGTTTTAGGAACATGGATTGTTTAAGTTCTTATGGCCCCAAACCAGTAGATAGGGCCCCCTTACTGAAAGGCGTTTTATTTTTAATTCACATATGTGATCTTAAAATTATTTAGGCCTTTCAGTCTAAACAATATTATTACAAACTTTTATTCTCAATAAACTAAGAGAAAGTAGCTGGATATCTATCCTAACTCTCATATATTTAAAAAAAAATGTATATATATATATATATATATATATATATATATATATATATATATGTGTGTGTGTGTGTGTATACATATATATTTTTTCTCTTTAAAGTTTCTAATACTAGAAAATACCATACCATGTCTTATAAGTAGATTGTAAGTCAAAGATACAATATGAACCATAAAACAAAATTATAATTAAACAATATTCAGAAAATTAACTAAATATTAAATAAAAATTAAATTAAATATTTGAAAACAATATTTCAAGATTCAAATCCAATCATAAGTCCAACTTAGAGGCCAGAACGTTGTACATCATATGTATGAATCTGTGATCAATTCAGAGTACTTGCATAGTATTTGAATAGGTTAATATATACAGAGATATCAACTAAGAAAAAGGTTCCATGGTAGTAAAGAATTACTAAGAATAAAGCAGAACATACTGGAATGGCAAATATATGACCAGCACTTCTAACAGTTTGGGGACAGGATACCACACAAAGTTCTAGTATGCCATGGACATGGACAGTGTCAAAGACATTTACTGGTGGCTGGGTATCACTGTGGGACTGAGCTACTGTGATTTCCTTGATATCTACCCTGCAGACCCAGACAGAATCATGACCCATAGGGTGCAGGAGAAGTCCATTTATAGAATATGCTGTTGGAAATATTTTGCTGCTGTATACAAAAGAATAATTGAAAGACTGCTTTTGTATACATCTTTTTCTCCTCTGTTTGTTTGCCCTATTTGGTGGGTTCTTTCCATTTTTCTTCATAGAGTTGTGGTCATTTTGATCCCTCTCTAGAATATCTTTTAGTAAACTTTGTAGGGTTGGCTTTATCATCATGAAATTCATTAGTTGTTCTTTGTCATGGAAGTATTTCACTTCTCCATTATACTTGAAAGAGATTTTCTCATGGTATATAAGTCTTGGTTAGAATTTGTTTTCTTGCAAGACTTGTAGTACTTTGCTCCATACTCTTCTTGACTTCGTGGTCTGTTAGAGAAATCTGCCATTATTCTCATGGGTTTTCCTTTAAATGTGATCTCTTTCTTTTCTCTCATGGCTTTTAGTATACTGTTCCTGTGCTAAATTTCTATGATCTTGATTATTATACGTCCGGGTGTATTTTTAATTGGAATGATTTTATTTGGAGTTTTGTACACTTTGGTTACCTGAATGTAAAATTGTTTCCCCCTCTGTCGGAAGTTTTCTGCTATTTCTTCTGCCCATATTCTTTTCACATCATTTGTACAGCCACCTTCTTTCTCATTGATGCCTATTAGTCTTGCGTTGTTCATCTTTACATCATCTTGCAGATGTTGAATTATTTTTTCTTGCATCCTAGTTGTTACTAAGAGATCTTTTCTTACCTCTTCACTAACTACAATGGTGTCCTCAAGGTCTGAAAGTCTACTTTCACTTTCATTGAAATGGTTTTGCCAGCTTGTGACTGAGGTTTAAGTTCCTGTATAGCTCTTTCAACCTGCTTCATGCATTCTGTTACTTTCCTATATTGCTCATTCAATGATTCCATCATTTTTCCATACTCCTCTATTTTTTTAATCAGTGTCTTCTTTAGAAGCACTTAGTACTTCTTTCATTATAGTTATCATTTTTCTATTTCAGAAATTATTTCTGATCTGATTTCTTCTATACCTTTCTGCAGTTGTTTCTTTACTTCAGATGCTATTATTTCAGAGATTTCAAGGTACAATTTCCAATTTCTTTTATGTTATTGTCTCCTCATTTGTTCTGGGTGGGGTCAGGGCCTGAGAGCTCATTTTGCTCCTTCTCCTTGTCATTTTGTATATCCTTGCCTTCTTACCTTTGGTGCAGAGCTTTGGTAGAGTTCTCATCTTAGCACCAGATTTGGATCTACCAAGTTCAAACTTATCCAGATAGGTGTGGCTTGGGTCTGGCTTCTGTGCTCTACTTCTTCCTGCTGCAGCCCTTGGAGATTAACCTGCTGTGCCACTCTGTCTAGATGTTCTACTCCTGGGTCAGCTGGGTGTGTCTTGTCTCCAGCCTCCCTTCAAGGAGTTCTGGGGCTGTTTTCCACACTGGGTCTGTCTGATGGATGAAGTTTCAGTCACAAGCTGGGTCTTGTTGCTGTGTTGAATGAGTTTCTGGTGGGCCCTGGAAGTCTCACTCATACACCAGGTCTTATTGCTGGGTCAAATAAGTTTCCCAGTGGGCCCAGGGCGGTCTCACTCACAGGCTGGGCCTGGTTGCTGGGTTGAATTGAGAGTGGGGAATTCTAACCAGGAGGAGGGACTGGTGGCAATCCTAAGAAGGACTTATTTCATAACTTGGGCCACAAAGGGTCATTTGGAAATGTGTAATCTATATAGGAAAACTTGAGTGAAATCAGCTATCCTTCTAAATTTGTATGAATAAATAATATATGACAGTTAAGTCCTAATGGTAGTGGGAAGAAAGGACCCCAGGAGAAAGGGAAACTTGTGATTCTGGTGACAAAAGGCAGAGAGGTTGGCAGCCTGTGCAGGGAGGCAGGGTAAAGTAGGACAGGACATTGACTATAAGAAGGAGGCTCACTATCTAGTATAACACGACATGCTTGTCTTTTGAGAAAATAGTCTCATCAGTCTTTGTGACGGTACTACACTGACCTTTAAAGCATCACTACATAAAAGTTTTTCATGCTGACAGGCTGAAAGAAAATGCAAATGTTGAAGGAAACTGAGTTAACTGCAGAGAAGTGGGCTTAAGTGGTTTAGCGGCAATCTACACTCTAAAAACACAACAGAGGTAATTTGGAAGCTAGAAATATTCCTTCTCTTCATTAAAAGCAAGATTGTTCCTCTCACGCTATTGCTATTATTACTATTATGAACTTTAATAATGAAACTAGGATCTGAGGTGCTTTACGAAGACTGAATTCCAGAATAGCTATCATTATATCTACTTGAAACAAAGTTTACACAATTTCTTCAGAGCCAGAAAACAGAACCTAGCAAGGAAAGAAATGAAAAAGTGAAAGGAAAAGGGGTGGAGGGCTCCTTCTTGGATGCCCTATACCTTAACGGGAAGCCTGGGACTTGGACTGAAGGATGGATGGGGGGTGTGGGTGTTTGTGTTTGGAATTAGTTTAGAGTAAAAGCTTACATGGACTAGGCACAAGCGAAGGAGTTGGAAGGAATAGCCATAGCACCATCACTACCTATGTCTAATAGATAACTTCCTGGGCTCTGACCAGCCCCAAAATCCCATGAGTAAGCCTTGTCAAGTTTTGGTTTAGTAACTAAATCTCTTGGCAGCCTCTGCTCCAGTTGCCTACCCCGCTCTTTCCTTCTGTGTAACAGCTCACATGCCCCATTTTCCTTATCCCTCTCTAGCCATTTCCTCTTGGACTTGCTAATTGCGTTTCCTTTCCGTAAGCTACAAATGTGGAACTTTTCTAGGCCCCATCCTTGTTCTTGTCCTTATTTTACTCTCTCTATTTTCTCCCTTGATGTCCTAACCCATTCTTAGGATGTTCAACTCTTTTCATATTGCTCATTTTCAAATTTATTATTGGCCAGATCTCTATTCTGCTGGATGTTTGTTTTACCTACAACTACCTGCCCTTTAACTCTGCTTTGATGTCTTAGAGGCAGCTAAAGCCTAGCGTGTCTAAAACAGAACAGCTTCTCCTACTGCTCTATCTGCTCCTCCTCCAAAGCATCCCTTCTGTTTCCTGGCACCAGCATCCACCAGGTGCTCAGACCAGAACTCTAAGGAACACTGTAGTTCTGCCAGTTAGCTCCCCTGCCCCAGCCCTACACAGTGCACCTCCAACACCTGTTACCACTCCTTCTCTATCAGTCTCAAATTCTTTTTTTTCTGTCTCTACTCTTGTGATCTGTAACCATGGACAAAAAGGTTAGCATGGTTTCTTCTTTGCATCCTTGACATGGGCTCTCAATTGTCTCCCTGCTTCCATTGTTGCTTCCTAACTATATTAGCTCATACTAAAAGATCTTTTTTAAACAATCCAACAAAGTGATGTACATGCTTAAAATTTGTTCCTTGTTTCCTACTACATTTCTGGTAAAATCCCAAACCCTTTCTGTGATCTATAAGACCCGACATGGTCTGCTTTCTGGGATCCTCTCTAGGTTATTTTAATTTGCTTCCCTCACCTCCCTGTGGCTGCACTTGCATGCAAGACCGTCACATAAACTCAACTCTTTCCCATGCGGTTGTTCTTTGTTCTTTTCTCTTCATTGATGAGGCACCTGGCCTGCACTGGGTCCTCTTCTCCCTCCCATTTATGAGCTCATTCTCTCCTCTTTTTTTTTTAGGGCTCAACTCAAAATGTCACTTCCCGAAGATAGTACTTTTGCCAGCCTCAGTCTACACCCCCCTCAAATGTCCTTGCTAAGCAGTCTGTGCTTCATCCTTGTGACATATCTATCTACGTCTCTATTTTTGACAATGTCTTTTCTCTTTTAATGATTATAATTCCAAAGAGGCAGGAGAGTGTTCTTTTGTTCACATGTTTTGATTGTTTCAAAATCTGGAATTGAAAATCAGAGATGAATTACTCTCTGTTGATGGATGCTACATTAAAGAGAAGTCACCCAAAGCTGTGGGAAGGAGTTTCCTGCCAGAACAAGTGGTAAAGAAAGCCCCAGGAGACATTAGCATGGGTGGAGGCCTGGGACACAGAGGGTGAGGGAGAGACACATGTGCAGACACCTTCTCACCCCCTCTGGGTTCTTAGTTTTGTTTTTTATGATATTCATAACCACATACTAAATCCCTTTCAGGTTAGGCTAAGCTGAGTATAGATCAACAGCCTGAAACCAGTCTGGCCTGGTTGGAGATGGAGAGAGAGCAATTGAAAGAAGGTCCCTCCAGATTTAAACAAAGGATGTGTCCTGAGTAAATAATTGCAAATGACCCAGTTACCGGTATAAGGAGCCAGGCTGTGCACTCTCCTGATGCTCGTTCATGTGGGTCCTTGTGTTTTCCCAGTTACTTGGAAAAAGACCCAACACCTACAGCTTAGAGGAGAGAAGTTAATTTGATTCATGTTTCGGGGGATGCAGCCCATGGTCAGATGGCTCTGAGGACATAGTGGGGAAAGCTCCTTGCTTCACAGCAGCCAGGGGCCGAGAGTAAAAGGAGCTGCTACAGATAAAATTACACTTTTCCAGACCATGCCTTGATAACCTACCTCTCCAGTTAGGCCCCGCTCCTAACAGCACATGAACCAAGGGATTTGTCAATTGGCAAATCCACTGATAACTTCAGTGCCCCTCCTATCACCTTCTGAAAGCCGCACCTCTGAACCCATGAACGATCGGCAGACATTCGAAGTCTACACACAATTTGCCTGTTCCCTGTCTACCTTTGAAAAGCACTTCTTGGTCTGACATCTCTTCACATTAGAGAGCGGCTTTGGGCTAGTGGAAGGCTCAGGAACCGGCCACTTGAGACGTCTACCACCTCCCTTGAAGTTAGATGCGTGAGCTCCGGAGCCCATTTTCTCTCTCTGCAGCTGCAGTGCTGCGACAGAAGCTGTTCAGGCAATGATGGATTTCACATTTCTTCATTTGAAGGACAGAGCCCAGCTAATGCCATGCATCCTTCCTGAAAAATGATGCATTTTTAGGACTCCGACTTAAGGGTATGTGATTTCTGAAGGATAAACATGGCCTTAAAGGGGGAAAATTGTTCTGCTTAACTATGCAGAGAATTCCCAGTAGTTCCTTTAATCTGGTTTTCTGAATAGGGCACATTTGCATTCACTGACTTGTGGTTTTTTAGAATAGCAAATGGATCTTTCTCTTCTCTATGTTTCATTAAATGACTAGGCGGTCTCTAAGCTACACTAACATTAGCCAGTACCCCAGAGGTTTGGAAGTACATTGATCTAGCTAGCTTGTTTCTTTTTCTACACCTTTTCTCCCGTATCATTTTTCACTTTAAATCCTTTTTGCCATGTGAAAGTTGGATCTCTGAAGTGTGTGTATGTGTGTGGGTGTGCACATGTGCATGTATGTCTTCATGCACAGACGTGTGTGTATAACACACATGAGCAATAAGGCAGGAATAGGAGAGGAGAGAGAGGGAAAGTGTATCACATCTCGGGATGCAGAGTCTGCTTCAGTCTACAGCAGAAGTGAGAAAACAGGAGATGTAAGTTATTATTTTATAATTTCATTTTGTTAGTACATCACCATGTAGCACTCAATATTTGGTGGTAGTGACAGGCAACAGGGCTGCCTCCAGTCAATAAAGGAGAAGGAGCATTCCGAAGGAGGGGCTGCGTCACTCCACAGTTACGTGGCCCGTGGACTCTGCCCCAGCCTGAGTAAAGGAGCCTGGAGGCTGAGGCCAGCTACCTGGCTCTGCATCTTCAATGCTCGGGTGGGTGAGCAGACAGGAGAGTGAGGCTCTCCAAGATCTAGCAGAGAAGAGCAGCTGAGCTTATGTGTGTTCAGCACATTTTCTGTGGTTGGAAATTTTGTTTGTTCCACTTTCCACCTGCAGATCAGGAATCACTGGTTAGGAATAAATTTTAAATTAAGGGTAAAAGGAAATGCCTTCAAAGAACTGCTAACTCATAGGTTTCCCTAAAAAATGCAATAAAGTTTACTAAAGTCTCACTATGTGTTGAAATTACTAATAAACAAGATATTTTTTGTCAAATTATGTTTGCATCCACATCGTTGTATGGATCAGTGTAAGTTTCTTTAGGTCCCTTCTTCAAATCAGTGACCTAACAGGAAGGATCCTAACTTGCAAGCTGGGAATCCCGGTTTTGAGACACATTTTTGCACCCAATGTGGGCAGGTTGTAACATTCCTAAGCCTCACTTTCTTAAATTATGTTCTTTCTCTTGTTAGAAATATTTGATTATATAACATATGGATGTGATTTATAAGCTAAACCAGAAAATACTACTATTTCCTCATTATGATGCTGGCAACAGTTCTTAGCAAAATAATGAAACACTGGCTATCTCCTCAATGCCACAGCAGAGCTTGCTAAGCATATTGTGCTACATTCATAGGGTTAAACTATCTGCAGGCATTTGAAATGATAGCAGTGTGTGTCTATTGACGTTGGATCGTAGTCAATTTTCCCTTTGCTGAGATAAAAATACCCCACACATAATGTTAAGGAGGAAAGGTTTATTTAGCTCACAGTTTGTAGAAGTTTGTGTCCATAGTTGGATAGCTCCAAGGTAGGGTGACATGATAAATAGGAATCACAGGGGAAAAACAGTTAGTAGTGGGTAGAAAGTAGTAAAGTATGCAAGGAACCCTAGAAGCTTCTTTCTGCCCCTTTTATGCTCTGTGTGGCTACTGGATGAGGGCAGTGCCAAACCAACAATCGGACTGATTTAGTACCCTCAGTCCCGCCATTATGTACTCTACATTCAGTCACCTCTAAAAAAAGCCCCACCCGTGACCACACGAAGGTTTGGGGGAGACGACTAGACAAAAACCCATAACATAAACAGTTGATAAACTCTATTTTCTCTAAAATAATTACATGTATTAATCATATTCTTAATATTAATGATATGTATCAAAAAGATGCATACAAGGATTTATATAAATGTGGCTTTTGTTCTGGAATTACATGTATTTCTTCCTTTGGAGGTGCATTGATCTTGACAGCTGTTTTCATTTATCCACTATACCTCAAACATGTATGTTTTCAGCACTAGGAAATCGGTGGCTTGGAATTTAGGTGCACCCAGTTTATGAAAAAGTAATGGAGGAATTGGAGACCCTCTTCTACCCATCATAAAGAGTGAATCCCATATCACAAAAGATAACCTAATAAAAGAAAGCATCACAATTTATTTGATCATAATTTAATGATGTGGGAATCTTGAAAGACTCCAAGATCCATGGATAGATCCTATTTCTATCTTTAGGTTTATGAAACGTGGGAAACAGTGTAGAAATACAATTGTATAAGAAGAGTATGATGTCATGGAGAAACCATGTGAGGGGATGTTTGTTTAGATTCTTCTTGGCCCCACAATTACCTTCCTTCCTTCTGGGTGTGGGTCAGGGCACTTTTTGGAGTCAGGCTCACATGACTTGCAATCAGACAAGGGAGGTCGGAGAATTTCTTTATGAATAGCTCTTACACAGAAAATTGGTGGAAATTTAGAGTAGTATTTTTAGGCTTTGTGCCTGCCTTCAGGGAAAAGAGGATCTTCTTTCTATGACCTACCTTGGAGAAGAAAATGGTGGTTTCTGTGGCTTGCTTGGTAGGGGCATAAGCGATGAAATACAGAGAAAGGAACTTTAATTTTGAGGCTATTACTAAGACTTTTTTCTTTAAGATATTATTTTCTGAGTCTCAATATGTAAGTAGGAAATTTGGTGGCCAGTAGCAGATATTAGAAGCTAAGGAATAGATACTGATGACTAAGAAAGTTTCATGGGAAGTCAGGCCTGAGGATGCTTTAGTCTCCAGGTAACTGGAGTCCATCCATACACCCTGAGCAGCAGAGGGAGGTCAAGTTGGAAAGCTGCATGGACATTTGCTTACAACATGTGCTGCATCCCCTAAGTCCTTTTCCCTCTGTCAGGACCACAGATGGTACTAGGGTGTCCCAGGCCCTAGAGACCATGTGAACTCAGAAAAACAGCTGAGCAATTTGTGTGGGTTTCAAGTGGACTCATAGAGGTACTGTTTTTGGATCTGTAGAAGCACCACAACCCTCTGTACAGCAATGTTGGCCTCAAAGGGACTCGCTGAACTGGGAGGCCGAGGCTTTTTTGGTAAAACTTGGCCACTTGTTCCGTCCAGGCTTTGGCATGCACACAGCTGCAGTTATAAAACCTGAGTCACACTATTCTTTCATTTTTCTTTGTTCTTTGTCATCTTGTCCTTTAATTGTTGCAAACCTGATGGGCACAGACCTAATTGTTGCCTGAAGTGGTGTATGCAGGAAGGAGATGAGTATAAAAATAAGTCAAAACATCTCTATCTTCAAAGACTCCATGGTCTAATGAAGAGGTACTTACATAAGCAACTAATTATGTGGCAAAGTAAAACAAAAAAAGCAGAATCTGGCTTAGATAAGTCACTGTGAACTACTGGGGTGCTACAAGATGAGATCTGTACCTCAGTCTTTTGACTAACTCTATGACTAAAGAATAGTTCAGGCTGTCCATAATCATTCAACAGTCATCCAATAGGTAAAGAAGGTTGAAATATCATCTGACAATACCAATTTTACTCCCTGTGCCAACAGTTTTATTCCTTTATAAATCTTAATTATTTTGCTAGATGAGAACTATGACCCCTTTGAAGTATGTGTAATAAGCCCTCTTAAAATAACTTTTATAGCTCGGCCAAACATCCTCCTAGAATGTCCTGAGTCCTCCCTAACAGAGTGTGGGAACCTGAGGTTGGGCTCCTGTAAACCGACCCTTTTGGTGTAAAGGTTTGTAATGCCCCACCCACTCTTCCTCTCCCTTTGGCAGTACAATGCCTCTAAATGAGAAAGTGGGATCTAAAAATTTCACATCTGTGACCTGGTTTTTTTCCTCACATCAGAATCCATCCACAGGAAACTGGAGATGGTGCCAAATGTGACTGAATAAAAGGGCTTCTGTTGTGCAATCCCAGTCTGCCCTCTCTTCACATCCCAGTAGTGGCAGCCTTATGTACCCAGAACGCTGTCAAGGAGAAGTTCCACTGCAGGGTTCTTCTAAGTTGCTGGCCGCAGGAAATGTGACTGCCCCTGTGAACAGTGGTCTGAGCTCCAGTCTGGGCTGCAAGTGTTTATCAAGAGCTAGTATCTGTAAACAGAATAGGAAGACTTGGTAAAGAAAGATACTGGCCTCAGTACAGGCTCAAATTAACTGCCTTTGTGTTCTGCCTCATTCAGTCAGCAAGTACAGCTTGTTCTGGGAAGCTGGGGCCACTCGTGAGCTGCAGCTCCCTCCAGCTGAGGCTGCCCCTGAAGCTGCTGGTGGCTAGAGACTGTCTGCTGACTTCACTCCTCACAGCTAGGCTGCAAGTTCTTCTTATATCTGAGTGCCACATCTTTCTGTTGATCACAGGAACTAATCGGGTGAGCTTTAGTGGTCTCTGCTCCTTAAGCTTACAGACTTGTGTGACATTTATAGGTACATGAGAGTCAGTATTGATGGGCTTGATGCTGTGGCTGCTCTATTGGCTTCTCTGGATTCACCATGGAGCCAAAACGTGTCCATTGTTCCAGGGTGTGCTAGGGCCTGGAAGAGCTGAGTATACATGGCCATGTGCATATAAGTACATTTCTGGATTACTGAGGAGAATTCAATTGATTTCACTTTTTTCACCACTAAGAATCTCTTTGGATCACCTTCAAACACCCTCTTGCAAGCACAAGTAGAAGACTGCTAATTCAAAAGCATTGCATCAGTTAGAAATCCCATGCAGTTTATACATTGTTCACTTCATAAGAAATTTTCTCAGGGAGTCCGCCCGATAGAGAATCTATAATCAAGGTAATTCAGTACGACAGTATGTGTGGACTTAAAACCCGTCCACAATTCCATGCAATCTTTATTATGTGTACTAGTTTTGTGTTGTGTGCTATTAGTTTCTACAGGATGTAGAATTACATGTAACTCCCTCCCCGAAGTAACCAGACATGTAGTTACACAAAGTGAATGGAGGATTATTTCTTAAAAGAATATTGCAGTTTTGCTAGTTGTATATCCAGTGTCATTTGGAAGGTGGCACAATGGTGTGGCTGAACATTAAAATTTTGTCACATTAGCATAGAAAACACAAAAACGGCTCTAAGTCTGAAAAGACTTGTTGGGTGGCCATATGTGTTTTTATTTGCCATAAAGAAGTTTGGCTTAAGCATTTCCTTTTGACTATGGGAAGTTAGAAGCAAATTAAATTTGGCCAGTGATAAACCTTGGATTCAACCACATTCTTTAGGTCAAGGCAAATTGTGAAGAAAACACCATGGTCAACTTCCCCTGAGAAGAGGTCCTAGGCAGGAAATGGGGACAGACTATCATAGCTTGTGGCTTCCTGGAGAGTCTAGGAATAGCTGTTATCCTATGAGGTCTACCTCATAAAAGGACGATGAGTTTTCCAGTTTTATCACTATAAGACTACATGTTTCCTCTCAGAAGTGACATAAATGTATGGATCAGCTCTTGTGCTAGATTAAATTGGGACGTTGATATAATCAGTGACATGGATGGAAGCATCTCCAAATAGTAGAGGGTGGGGTGGAGGCTTTGTGTGATAGACAACAGCCTGCAAATCCACACTGGACAGCCTGTCCCTCCTGCTGATAGACACTGTGTGTTGTTTCCCATGGGCCCACTTAGATGGAGCACACAATAGGTGCCAATTACACAATTATCACACACAGCTAGGAATAGACTTGATTGGATCCAGTGGGGATTATTTCTTCCCATTTTCACCTGCATAGAAATGTTTTCAGAGATTCATTAAAGTTTATTAGGTTTTCATGGTTGAAACTTAAAAAGCAGAAACATACAAAACACTTCATTTACAGTTCCACAGTTTTCTAGAGTTTAAAGAGTTTTGAATAACTTTAATGGCCAAAATGTTGCAACTTAAAAATAAGCATGGGGGCCAGGCATGAGGGTATATGCCTATCTATAATCCTGGCATTAGGGAAACTAAGGCCAGAGGATTACAGTGAGTTCAAGGCCAACCTGGGATACAAAATGATTTTAGGCACAGCCTAAGCTGCTGAGTGAAACCCAGTCTCAAAAAGACCAAAAATGTGCAAGGTCCTGAATTCAATTTCAAGTGCAAAAAGAAAAAAGTAGGCTTCGGACAGGGAGTGTGGCTTAGTGGTATAGTTGTTGCCACATTCCTCCTTTGGTAGTAGAAAACAAACAGATACAGGCCTAAAGAGTTTGTATAGTAAGAATGCTGCTAATTCAACATATACCCGTATGTTTTTCAGTAAAGGCCATATTTTAATGCATTCAGGTATTAGTGGCATGCCAATAGTGTCCTGGGTTGGCACTACTCTGAGTGAAACATGTCTCTGAAGACAGGGAAGCTTCCCATTTAGAACCTGTTGTGGTGCACATCTAGAATAACCACCTCATGTGTCCAGACATGGGGCTTTTGGCAGCTGGTTGGATCACAGGGTCACTGGACTCATCGGTGGATTTGACCATCAGTGAGATTAGTAGCTAACTGCACTGTGAGGTGATGGGGCCAGGATGAAGGTTGAGTGCTGTGGGAATGATGTAGAGGGCTCCTGAATATTCTTGTCCCCAGTTCACCCTGTCTTTCTCTGCTGCCTGGCTGCCATGACATGAGCAGCTTTCCTCCACCAGATCCTTCCTGCATGCCCTGCCTGCCTGCCTGGAGTCAGGCAATTATGGACTGAACCCTTTAAAGATCGTGTACCAAAACAAACTTCTCCTTTAAGCTGCAGGTGCTGAGGAAGTAACTAAGAACTCCTCAGACTTTTCCCTGTGTGTCTTTTCCTTTGATTAGTTCTGATTTGTATTCTTTTGCTACTATAAGAAAAAAACAGTGGTGAATACATTGCTTTCCTGAGTTTTGTCAGACATCTTTGTGAGTTATCAAAGCTTAGGGGAACTCTGAGAAAACTTGAAGTTGGTGTCAGAGTCTTGGCAGACTGCGATCTAAAAAGATGAGGTCCTTGACCTTGACTTGGCCTAATTCCCTGTAAGAAGCTTGCATTTGTTGTCTGCAGCTGCTATGATAAAATATCCTGGATGGGCAGGGAGGAGCTTAATGCTTTATTTTCCCCAAGTTCTAGATGCTGTCGTCTGAGAGCAGGATGCCAGCTCTGTCCGGTCTGGCCCTCTTCCTGGCTGGCAGATGGTGCCTTCGCACTGCATCCTTGCATATGCCTGTGAACATAGTGTCGTGGGAGACGCTGGTTCCCAAGCTCTGAGAGGTCAAACCGAGAAATTCCCAGTCTAACTTCTTTGGGGCTAGCATAAGGTTGTCACTTTTTATCATGCAAAGTAAGCACTGAGTAAAAAATGCTAATCTCTCTCTCATAATCAGCCTCCTTTCATGAGGAAAGGACATTTTGATGCCAAAAGAAAGCAGGAAAAGAATAATCACAGAATGAAGGACAAGCTCTTATGATCTCCTGGCTTTTGGAAAACTCCCCAGCTTGGACTTATTTTTTATTATTTAAACCTATCTGTAAAGTCTACATCATTGGTGGCTAGGGGAGTATCTCTGTGATGGGGTGCATGCTTTATGTATGGACAAGTGAGTTTGATCTTTAGTAGCCTATGAACTAATAAAAGCAAACAGTAAGCAAACCTCATCATGACCCAACTCCAATGGTTACTGGGGAAAAGAAATAAAAAAGAAAGCAAAATATTTGGAATTAAGAACCCAGATTCAAGCCCCAAGTCACTCCTGGGTTCTGTGGACTACTGATGATCTCTCAGCCTCTGTCTCCTTGATCATTAAAAGGGTAGAAGGTCATCTTGAGGACTGCTGTGGGACTCTGGTGAGATTCCATATGTGAAAGAGTCTGTACACTGTTGGGGAATATTCAGAGGTCACCACATCCAGGCTTTAACTCCAGGCCTTGCAGGCCTAACAAGATCCCAGGCCCACTTAAGTATATCCTGGCCATTTCACTCTTTTCCCTTTTCCATATTTGTATGTGGCTGCTCAGACAACTCACTTTCTTACATATTGTTCTGAGGGAGTGTTCTTTTCTACCAACAGTGTCATTTGGCTGCCAAGGGGCTGAGGAGTCGTGGGGTAAGATACCAGGTCTGGGGCCACTGACGGAATTCTCTTCTGGAATGGCATTAATGGGCTCAGAAAGAGAAAGCTGGGTTCTGGGTGTTTGTCAACATTGAGGATGGTGGTGTTTATTGTTGTTATGACTACTAGTCTCACCTTTCTAGCCGCTGCTCTTTGCTTCCAGACCCAAGCTCCATAGAGCCATTTTTGACCACACTCCAACTCCCAACTGTTTCTTCTGGGCATTCCTGTAGAAGTGATGTGGCTGCTGCCTCCATTCTGGAACATGGGGCTCTGTGGCTTTCTCCTCAAAGCAAAATCCCTCACCCTTTATATTCTGAGGCTGCAAAGGGTGAGAACCTGTCACCTCCTGTGATGCCCTCAGGACATCTTTTCTATTCTCCTGTTCCTCCTGGGCAATGGAGATTTCAGCTCCATCTTTGCGGTCCACAGCATTCCTGGCACTTTCTTTCTGGCCCAACTCACCACATTTTAATTCATTCTGCTGGGCTCATTGCTCTTCATTCTTAAAATGAATATGACTAAGATCCCCCCACAAAACTATTCCCCTACCCCAATATTTGGCTGCTTTGAGATTTCCTTTGAAAGATTAATCAGTCCTCCATGTTTAATTTCAGTCTCAGACAAAGTCTCTGGACATGGCCAAAATTCAGACAAACTTTCTGCCAAGCCAAAACACAAATAATCTGAAGTCCAACAACCAATGCAGTCCTTCCCATCACAAACCTCCCCAGCCTGGTCTTTATAGGTCAAATTTCTATTAATCTTCTGGTCTGAGCTCTGACCAGAATCTCCCCTACAGAAGAGCTGAAACTGTTCCAGCACTTTGCTCATAGGCCACATCTCCAAACATTTCCTATCTTTTCCCATAAGCCATTCCCAAAAGCTTGTAATCAACATGGTCAGGTTTAGTCATAGCAGTGACACCACTTCTCTGGTACCAAATTCTGTCTTAGTTATTCTTCTCTTCTCTCATTGCTGGGACAAATACCCAACACACAAGCTTAGGGAAGGAAAGGTTTATTTAGCTCACAGTTACTGAAGGTTTCATAGTTTAAAGCAGCCTATATTACACAGCAAGATCTTGAGACACTGTGCTGCCATGTCCAGCATGATCTGCTCCATACCACCAAGAGAGGCCACCAGGCCTGGGGGGACATGGGGGAGGCACATGCTGTCAGTTTAACAGTTTATGCCTCTCTGGTCCCATCCCCCCAAGTCCTGCCCTGGTCTTCCGGCTCCACAGCTTGAGCTATCCACTGCTCCTTCAGCAGCGACCACTGCATGATTTACACGAGGCTTTGTGGGGGCAACTAGATACAAATCATAATGCACATCATGAGCTGTGAATTGTCTCCCTAAGATTGGTGACCTGTCACTTTGGGGAGCTGGCTTTGGGGGTTCTTTTTAGGATCAGGGACTGCTGTCATAGCTGACTTCCTGAATCTCACTTCTATTATGGAATTAGGCTGCCCTTTGCACCTAGCTGCCTCCTGAAACAGGTCATGAGCCACATTAAAGAGAAGAGAGACAGCATGCTGGGGGCAGAGCTGGCACCTCCTCATTGGCCCACAGGAGTCCTACACCAGGAGCCACCCCAACATGACCACACTTTATCCTACACTGACCTATTATTACCATCCCCATGTTATAGAGTAAGAATCTGAGACTCTCAGAAACAAGTAGCCAGCACAGGACCACACCACTTATAGGAAGCAGAACAAGAGTTCTCCACAGAATTGTGGAGTCCTGGTCCCTCACTCTATCTTCTCTGTCTGCTTCTTGTTCTTTCAATTTGCAGATGTGTATGCTCCCCTTTTCATCTCCTGGTTCACTGCCTTTTGCTCAGGATGTACTCAGCTTCACTTGTCTATGCTGTGATCTTCCAGGTATGTGGTGAAAACACCTACTTCTGCCTTGTCGTGCACCCCAGCTGGGACACTGCTCTTCTCTGTGGACAGGAAGCACTAGAACAAGTGCTGTTTGTTCAGGACCAACCATAGCAGGGATCTGAGGGCTGAAGCTATGCTCAGAAACAGGAAAGAGACCACAGGGGTGCAGTAGGCCCAGGAACAGGAAATGGGTCAACTTGCTGTATTCTTCGTGCCTAGATCCTGACTGGAGTCTCTGCTGCTTTCCTACACATTTCTTTTCTCATAGTTCCTTCTTCTCCTGGGTTCTGTCCACTGTTTTCCCTTTCTTGTAACAGACATGCTCACCTCCCTGGGTTGTCTGCCAGGGAGCCCTGGGGTTTTGCCACTCTCTACCTTGCCCTCTCTGATTATTCCAATCTCTTGCCCTTCTCTTAATACCTTGCTTGCTCTAGACTTTCTCCGCCTTTTCTCCTTGGAATCCACCCTTATCCAGAGGCACTTAGTCTTTCTGAAGTTTGTGTGTGGTCCAATTCCTAAAAAGGGCTATGTGTGCTTCATGGAAGTGGGGCCTCTGGCAGGACTTCAGGTCAGCCTTGGGCTCATTGCCTAGTCTACGTCATCTCCTCATCACTGGCGGCCACCATCCCTGCAGAAAAGGTTCTAGGAAGTACCCACCCTCATACTGAAGGGGCACATGTCAGTCAAGCCCTGAATATTCAGTGAGCCTTCATGCCAAGCTTGGAGTGTGGAGAAGGTTCAGAACATGGAAATTTGCAACCTAATTCCCAGGGTGAGATAGCTAGAAAAGAATAAGTCAAAGGTTGGCCAGATAGGTCAGCGAATTAAAGCGCCTGCTTAGGCAAATTATAGGGACCAGAGTTCCATCCCCAGAACCACAAGTGGTGCCCGCCCCACCTCCAGGGTGTGCTGAGATGGCAATTGAGACGGACTATGGTGGCGCTCTCCTGTAATCCCAGCACGTTGGAGGCTGAAAACAAGACAATCACTATGAGTCTAATCTATGTAGTGAGACCCTGTAGACTGTACAAAAGAAACAGAAAAGAGCAAGACAGGGCCTTAGTTGGGGGGCAAGGTGTACAACATGTTATATTAGAAGAAAAAGTGCTATGCAATGACGGAAGACTTCAGGAAGCTCTCTCCCAGTGTTAGCTATTCCCAGTGGAAACAAGGTGGTCTTTCAAAGCGCTCAGACCTGGGTTTAAAACTCTAGTTTTGCTTCTTATAGGTGCTATAGTCCTAGGCTGGTTACTTTGTCTTACAATCTCAGGCTTCTCCAATACAAAACAGTGATGGTAATAGCAGGTCAGTGTGGGATATAATGCAATTGTGTTGGGATGGCTCCCAGTGCAGTGCCTGGTACATGGGAGGTGTCCCATGAAATGTTAGATCTAGAGTGGGAATGGCACTAACTAATACAAGCTTAGTGCCATATACCATGCCACCTACTGACTTTTTAAAACTGAAAGCAAGTCATTTTTACTTTTTTAAGTTTTTAGAGAAAGTTTGCCTGATAAAATCGGTTTGGTTAAATAACAGCACATATGAAGAGTGACACAAACTGGGAGAAAATGACATAAAGAGGCAAGGATAAGGAGATATCCATTCAAATATAGAAACGATATTAAAAAAACAGAGATGGGAATTATGCTGAATTTCAGGTTGTGGGGTGTATAGCAGGGAGACTTGAGAGCTACAATGTGTTCTGTTTTGCCTTAAACCCTGCACAAGTAGGCAATGTACAGGAACACTGCTGGACTTCAGAATGGGGTCTTGTGTGACGTTATTCCCAAATCCACGGGTTAGAAAAACTCATGGCATTTCCAACCTTACCTCCAGTTCCACAAAGGAAGTGTTCCTCTGTGGTTGTCAAAGGAGAATATCAGAATAATTCTAGCACTAGTGGACAAAGCACCTGCCAGTAGAGTGCCCTGCTGGGCTGTAGGTGCCACAGGGACTGGGCTGGCCACATGGAGTCCTCTGGTCTCAGTAACTGAGCAGTCCCATTTACTCACTCCTGTCTCTGCTGTCTATACAGTGGTCAATGACTTGGCTCAATGGAAACCCAAAGGGGTCGTTGGGGAAATCTTGGGGTACACTCAAGGATACTGCCTGTAATTTCAAGAAGAATAGTATTAAATCATTGTGCTTGTGGGTCTGATTGATGAGAAATGAATAATACCACCTATGGGCATTTTTGGGTGCTGGAACATGCTTTGGGTAAAGCCACGAACCACACATCATTTCCTGAAGGTCTTTCTACATTACTCACTGCTACTCCAGGGTTCCGTTTCCTTGGGGCTTGAGCAGGGCTAGGGAATATTTCCCTGGAACTTTTTCCCTTCCTTTATTGGCTTTTTTGTGCCGAAAGGCTAGTCTAGGCAAAGGTAGGCCCTGAGACCTAAACTGCTTGCTGTGCTTTACCATTTATAATTAGCATGGAACCTGAAACTCTGTATCACTGTGATTGTGTTCTAAAGACTGAAGTCAATAACTCAGAGAAAAGTGTTAAGTAAGCCCCTACATGCATATGCAAGCACACACACAAGAACTTTGGGGTTCTGGAGAGAAATGAATTAAGATAAAGTAAAGTAGCTTTGACCTAACTTGAGCAGAGCTGATGGCGGTGGGCACAGTAGAGGACCCGGGATAGTCTGGAGGACCCAGCTGTCTTTTTGCTCCTCCTATGAAGTCTGTCTAGAAGTCTCTCCCCTTTCTTTCCTTAGCTGAAGCCAGAGAGCTTCACAGGAGCTGCCTGCTGCACAGATCATTTCAGTCTCATCAGTGATGTCCCGTTGGCGCACTGAGGAGGCAGATGCATGTGCTGCCAGCTGTCTTTTACCCCATGAAATTCCAGACTGAGCCTCTCTAATCAAGACCTTGCATGGCAAATTCTCAGCTAATATGTCACGACCTGGCGTAAGTACCGGCAAAGACACTGTTGGCCTGTGTAAGTCTTTATCTGGACGGTTGTGTCTGCCTCTATCTCCTGAATTAATTCAAAACATTTATGTTCCACAGTCATTTTGGCTTTGGGGGAAGAGTCAGAAGTCACACAGTTCCAGGTCCGGAGAGTGAAGTGGGCTAGAACACTATAATGATTTTATAAGCCTGTCTTTCCATTGGATAGCGCTTGGCAGCAGCACTCAGCAATTTTTGATCACATTGTGTAAAGATAGGCATGAAAATTTATAGAACTGCTTCAGAGTCAGGCATGGTGGTGCACTCCTGTAATCCCAGCACTCGGGAGGCTGAGGCAAGAGGATCGGTGCGAGTTTGAGACCAGGCTGGGCTACAAAAGTGAGCTCAAGGCCAGCTTGAACTGCATAGCAAGACTCTGTCTCAAAAAGACAAAAAAAATTTATAAAACTGCTTCAGAAAGTGGCAAGAAAATAGGAGCAGTGCGCTCAAGGTGAAGGGGCCCATTCTGAGGGAGGGTAATGGCAATAAGTCCTTTGTTGTAATTCTAAAAATTTTCATTTTAAAAATGAAAAAATACATTCATTGTGCATTTCACTCACTTCACATAAGAACATGAGTATACAAGTATCTGTTTGAGTCCTCATTTTAAGCTTGTAAGCAGGATTGCTGGATCATGTGGTAATCTATATTTATCTCTTTGAGGAAATGATATTGTTCTTAATTTTTTTTTTTTTTTTTTTTGTGGGACCAGGGATTGAACTCAGGCCCCTGTGCTTGCCAGGCAAGCACTTATTCTACTGAGCTATCTCCCCAGCCCCAGGAAATGATATTGTTTTTAATGGAATCACCATGACACATTTCCACCAACAATGTATAAGCTTGCAATTTCTTCATGTCCATACCAACACTTGCTTTTTGGTATTTTAAATTTTCTTTTATAATAGCACTTATGAATGTGATATTTGTAAGTTTTTAATCCTTTCCTTCTTGCCTCAGTGTCTCAAATTTGAGAACCGTGATCAGCAGAGGGGGATGGTGTGTTGATGTGCTTGCTGGCCCTAATATCCCAAGGCCCGACGCTGACTTCATCTATGCTCCTGGGTTTGTAGCTGTAGCTAGATTCCAGCTCTTGTTTCTGAACGATGGTGCACTTGCAGGGTGTTCGGTGTTCACACTCACTCGTGTACTTTACAGGCTGTGTTAGCCCCTGCAATCCATTTCCATCCCTTTCTGGACTTTTTTCACTATTAACCACCCCCAAACTGTCTCCGCATATGGAACATCCCTAATTGGGAAAATGACCTGTTTCAGGTCAGAATTTCTCAGCTGTGGCACTATTGACATTTTCTGTTGGATATTTCTTATTCTGTGCACCATAAGATGTTATCGGCTTCCCTGGGTTTCACCCACTAAACATCAATAGCATTCCCTTCCCAATCATAAAAATCAAAGATGTCTCCAGATGTTGCCAAATATGCCTGGGGGTATAAAACAGATTCTAGCTGGGAACCACAGCCCTAAGTCATGACTAGCTAGAGGCAGTAGGGCACATCAGAAGGAGAGGTGGGGGTTGACCAGGCTACTAAGAGCCAAGCCTTCTGATCTCCAGTTTCAGCTTGTTCATCTGGTTTAGTCCTCACCCCCAAACTCTCATTATCTACAAATCTAAAGGTTGAGCCCAGACAGAGCTGTTTTGTTGCCACGCTATGGAAAAGTGAAGTGTTTGTGCTGTACCACTAGGAGGCGCCTGTTCATCAAGGAAGTCTTAAGATGATTGTATGTGTGTGCACACATGTGTGTGTGAGTGTGTGTACAAGGGTTTCAGTGGGGTATTTAAGGGCATGAATGAATTTTAATGCTCAAAAGACTCAGATTCATGTACCTAAAACTACCTGGTGCCCTCACCCCTATCTGTTGTTCCATGCTCTAAGGAAGACTGGTTTCCTTCCTCTCCACACGGTCTTTCAGGTTAGAGGTTGACTTTCTATGGCCTTGTCTTTTTTTTTTTTTAAGGGTAATTTTAAAACTCAAAATGACACTTAACCATTTGGAGTAAGGATGCTAATTCTATAATACCTCAAAGAATTTACCTTTGCCTCTCTGAGCCTACCTATGCTCCTAGGTTAGTAGCTGTGACTAGATTACGTGTCCTGAACCCAAATGATGGGAGCACGTGGATGCTTGGCGTCCATAATCATGTATTTTATAGGTTGTGTTGGCCCCTGCAATCCATTTCTATCCGTTTCTGGAATTTTCTCACTATTGTAGAAGAGGAGACACCCCCAAACTGTCTCCCTAGAGCGTCTGAAACCTGGGATCTAGACGCAGTTCAGACTGTGCACTGAGCTGAATCTGCGTGCGCAGTGGAGGAGCAGGCAGAAGCTGGCTGCCTGCACTGCGGCAGTGGCAAGCAAGGTCAGCTAGAGGTAAATGCTCGTGGTGGTTCAACTCCAAATCCCAGAGTCTGGTTCTTGCTTCAGAGGTGTGAGGTAATTGTGTGATATCATTAGTAATAAAAGCTTTCTAACCTGTGGATCATAGTTAGAGTAATTTGATCTTGAAGCCAATAGTCTAAAAGCAATCACCTTATTTCTGTTCACCTAATAATTACAAGGGTGTCTGACTCTATAATCAATCACTGGCAGCTAAAGTAGTTCTGTTTCCTGCATTGGACCCCAGCTGACACAATGGACACGCACTCATGCACCCACACACACACATCTCAACATGGGCTAAATGATTCAAGCTACCTTCCCACCTTGCTTATTTCATTTTTGGAAGTATTTATTGATCTGCTGAGTGGTAAAATGTGCTAAGTGCTGTCAGGTGTTGACATCCAAAAGACTCTTCTATTGATCATGTCTTGGGAAAAATAGACTCTGAAATTCAGGAACCAACACCCACAGGACAATGCAAAGTCGATATATGAATCGTTGCTAAGTTGTGCAGTGTTGGATACCATCGCAGGCTGGAGGCAGCCATAAGAGATAGGCTCAGTGGACTTACTTCATTCCTACAGAGTTAATCTGGGCTTTCAGACTAGGTTAGTCATGGGTAGGTGAGGAAGAAGAGAGTGAAATGAAGGCATGCGAAGAGACAGAGGCAAGAACTGAAATATGTACAGGGCAAAATTCTGCACTATCGTCATTCTATCACTTGTAGCCAGGTGAGAGATTTGACTAACAAGAGCCCAAGATGCCTTATTTGCATAACACAAAAACCCTGAAGGATTTCTTTGAAGATCAAATGAGATTAAAAATCTCTATATTTATGAATCCTTCTCTCTTTCTCGATGGAGATAAATATCTAGTCTCTGGATAACACAATAAGCTACACAAATATGCACTGGCTCTTCTCTGCCCCTGCAGATCCATTGTGTCAATTCCCTGTCCAGTTCTGACGTTGGAAGGTGACTTTGATGGGGCAGCACCCTTACAAACGCTTGCCTTCTCTTCTGGAAAGGAAGTCTTTCCCAGGAAACAGCAGGGTGACAGGTAAGGGGGGGGGTCTGTTGCTTCTCCTCTGCCCCAGTGTGGTCCTCCATGGCAGACCACAGCTTTTGGCTGGCAGCCACCTCTCTCCCAGAGTAAGAGCTCCATCTGAGTTATAGTAACTACTCCAGGTCATGTAGCCTCCTTTGTTAGCTTTGCTATACTTTTCCCACACCATTGTACATAGTCTTCTCTTATCAACTAACTGTCTTTACACAACCCTTTGGAATATGCCTCTGAAAATGTAAGCTATTTTCAAGTTTTCCATTCTGCAAAAAATCTATAATAGTTTTCAATTATTAATAAGCCCACATTCAAATTAACTTCAATAGCATATAAAAATTTCAATTAAGAAAGTAAATCCACATTCTGTAATTTATGAAATATCTTGTCACTGCTCCTAGCAACCACATGCATAGGGAAATGCAAAGCCTGGGGCTGGACCTGGGGATCCATTGGAGTGACACGTGGATACTCCATTGATTTCATTTCAGTGATCAACTTCTGATCTGGTCATCCCAGCACACTCCTTTGGACCTTTTCCTTTCTCTTAGTTCCTTTCTTTTATGTACATGTTCCCCCTTTTCTTTTTCTTCCTGAAATCCAAAGTGAATGCTGGAGAAAATAGTTTAATCTTATGCAAAATGTGGACATGGTGAACCATTGGAAAATTTCTTTGCCGTTACAGCTAGTGGTTCACTAGGCAGCTAACTTACTAGATGGAGACAGGACTAGATGATTCGTGTGGTTAACAGGGGTGAAGGGTGGGGCATAGGACAAGTCCTGTAGTGGGTGTGTGGCTTAACCCTGAACCAGTGCCTATCTGGCTTTTGTGTCCTTTCCTTTCTTCCTCCAAGCTGAAGGTTCAGCAATTAAAGCTCCACTTTTACAAATAATGCCTACACCTTTGCAGCCATAGTCGTGTCATATAGGTGTGTCTTAGTTACTTTTCACTCATTGCTGGGACAAATACCAGACACTCAAAATGAAGGAAGGAAAGGTTTATTTAGCTCACAGTTACTGGAGGTTTCGGTCCATACTCAGCTGGCCCAAGGCTGAGTGGAACAGGGCAGAGAGCATCCAGTTCATGGCAGCAGAACAGCAACAAAATGGTGACAGAGGCAGCCAACCAAACACGGCAGCAGAGCAACAGCAACAGTTCTACTCTGTCTCTCTGTCTCTCTTTATATTCCACTGAGGCTCTCTGCCTCAGCTTCCACCTTTGGCTACACCCATAATCCCAGAAGTACTTAGACCCATAATCCCATCAGTACTAAAACCCATAATCGCAGGAATCATGGATCAAGCCTCAAACTCTAGAAGTCCCCATCCCCCTGACTCATGAGGCTTTGGGGGACAACTAGACATAAACCATAACAAGGAGGAACAGTAAAGCAACTTTTAAAAGCATTATTAGTAATGGCATCACAGAGAAAAGTTCTAGTAGACTTGGTTTCCAAACAAGAAATTATGGTCAAGAAGCATGGTAAAGAGTAGATCATATATGAATGCAGTACAACATTTTCAATTCTATTCCTACAAGTTTTTCTGAGCACCCATTCCTCTAGTGAGTCTGTAAGACTTTAGTAAGTAAATAAATTTTATTACATAAATACTGTACTTTGCATTTGGCTCAAAGAAGGGACTCTCTTTTCAGGGACTTTCTACATGGTTTGCTTTAAAGACCAGTTGAAATCTTACCTCTTCCCATATTCCTGTCCTGGTATGATTCTGCAATCCTTTAATTGGTATTTGTACAGATAGAAGAAAGAAGTAAACCACTGCAGGTTGTCTTTTCTACCGTTTTGCCTAAGGACTAAACAATTGTTTTATATTTAAACAACAATTCCAAGCACTGAGGGCTATAGTTCTATATATGAGTAGAATTTGAAAAGTGTGAGATCTTAGAAATGACCTGGCCCCAAACACTTGAATTTTCAGGTAAAAAAATTGATACAGACATAGATAGATGTAATCACTTAGTTACAAATTTTGCACTAGAGTTCTGGTGTCCCATTTTATAATTTTCCACTGAACTGTAGAGCCTTCTGACAGCTTGAAAACTGGCTGACCATGAGATATTTGTTCCCACACATTGGCTCAGAGAGTAAGAGCAAATATAGACAAATCATAAAGGACAGAGTCATCTGGAGTCAGTATCCCCTGGAGACCACAGAATGCACTGGGATCTGGTAGCTGTACCTTTAGAAAGACAATGGAGCAAAATAGGGGACCAATTCACAAATGTGTAGAACATGTGAAGACATTTCCTTTTGGCATATGAAGTGTGAGCATGGCAGGCCTGTGATGTCACCCCTCTGGACATGGTTCCTTTTCTACTTCTACAATATGTGTCTCCATATCGTGGCTAGCTCTCAAAAGCAGCAACCATTCATCCATTCCTGAATTGCTAAACCATGAGACTGGGGATATCTTACTTGAAATTATCATTTTGGTCTATCATTTGAAGTTGTTGTGTGATGAGACATGCATCTCCTTCCTCTCTCCAGGAGCCCAATGACCAGAGCTTCACACCTTTGGCGTTGACATTCTTGCCATCTCTGCGGAGGCACATCATTTTCTCTTCAGGAAAAATGCTTCAGGAACAAAGCAGCTCCTTACAGGCCCTCAACTGCTTAGCTCTTTCACATTTTCAGCACAGAAGCGAATAATACACTTTAGACACAGGTTGTGTTGTGTTCATTTAGCAAATATTTGCTTTGCACGTGTCATATGCCAGACCTGCAAAAATCACAGGAAATACATTGAGGATGACATATCTGTGCCATCAAGTAGCTTAGTTTGGGAGAGGGAGCCATTACCGTGCAGTGTGATGGATGATAATGTGGCCACTACAGAATGCAGTTTGGGGCATGAGGAAGGAAAGTGGCCCTTTCTTGGGATGGATACAAAGGAATGGACAGACTTTCAGATGTTCCTGAGAAAATAATATCAAGAAGAAACTGAAAAGACTAGTAGGAGGTAACCAGGTGAGGTTGGGGGTTAGTGGTGAAGAAAATGGTATAGGCAACATAAACTGAATTTTTTTAAAGCTCTGAAGACTTTTCTGTATATTGAGGAAATGGTAAGTGATATAAAATTGTTAGAAAATGAAGTTCAAGGTTTGAACAAGAGATCAGGAAGAGCGAGTAAGAGGAAGTGAGTGCATGCATGCCTTTGGGAACTATGTGAAAGGGACCGGATTTTATCCCAAGAGTAGAGGAAGCAATGGAATTATTGGCAGAGGTGTATTATGATGTGATCAGGATCCCAGGTGAGAGACCACAGAAAAGTAATAACCACAATGATTATGATAATTATTTAGTACTGATGATCCCATTGTTGAATTGAAGGAAAATTTCCTAATTGCAGAGGTGAGTGGAGACAATATTCGTCAGCTTAGAAATTAAATGTATAATATCAGGTGGCTTTGTAGTCACCATTACCGGTAACTATGCTAGAAATTTTCCCAAGGAGAAAAGGCAAACAGAGCCTCAGGCACAAAGATATTTATTGAAGCATTATTTATCTAAGCAAATTTGGGAATACTTAAAATTTATAAAAAGGAATATTAAGTCAATGAGGTCATATCCCTAGATGAAACATTAGGCAACCATTGGCATAAAGTTACGGAAATTATTTTAAAGACAGGAAGATGTCTATGGTATAAATGAAAAAGGTCAGCTTTTACCTTGTTATGGTTTGTGTCTAGTTGTCACCCCAAAGCCTCATGCAGTCATGGGGTAGGGACTTCTAGAGTTTGAGATTAACTCATGATCCACTGGGATTATGGGTATCTGAGGCTGGGATTATGGGTCTTAGTACTACTGGGGTTATGGGTGTGAGTGCTACACCCAGCCTGAGGCAGAGAGCTGGAATGTAATATAAGACAGAGAGACAGATTCTCTCTGATGCTATTGTTGCTGTTCCACTGCTGTGAACTGGATGCTCTCTGCCCTGTGCCTGCTCAGCCTTGGAGCCAGCCAAGAATGGACTGAAACCTCTAGTAACTGTGAGCTAAATAAATCTTGTCTTCTTTCATTTTGGGTGTCAGACATTTGCCCCAGCAATGACAGAAGAGTAACTGAGACATACCTGTAGTGCAGCATACAGTGTGTGTGTGTGTGTGTGTGTGTGTGTGTGTGTGTGCATATGAGTTACATTCTAGTTATTTTCTGTTTAAATTTTTATATTTGTATATGAGCATACATTTCCTCTTATCACTGAAAATATTTCACATAAAAACATTTTAATGTTAGTGACCACACAGGGACCCTTCCATAATTACTCAGAGAGTTTCAAATCCCATTCATGGACTGAAGAGAGTGGATGCTCAGCAGATACACACCAGTAGAGTTGTACATGGGATTAGCTACAGAGTCCCTTCTGCTTGGCCATGCTCTGCCATACTCGTGGTTAAGTATTTTGACTATCACTCTGGAGAAGAATTTGTATCACTAGAAGCTTCACTCCTTTGGAATAATTAATTTTCTTGTGTAGTTATAGTGGAAAATTCAAGTTTTAATGCCAGCCCTAATTCTTACCCAGTGGTGATGTTAAACAGATTATTTTGATTTTCCCAAGATTTATGTACAAAGTGGGAAGAAAAAATACCTACCCTCGGACCTTCACAGGTGCTTGAAAGATAAAAATATAGCTAAGCCTGTGTATCTAGTAAGTGCCCAGTGGTTTTATCTTTCTCTGTGAGTACTTCAGAGGTGTGGCATTCCTGGTGGGTGAGTAGTCCTGTAGTTATAAGTTCTCCCTGTGGACCTTGGCCTAGCATTGATTTTGCAACAAATAGGTTGTTTGTATGCCCTCTGGGGCTGCTAAAAAGCTACTTACTATTTCCCAAGAAATTTCTGGTTTTGCTGTTGTTTTCCACAGTTCTCTGGGGCTGGTCCATTTTTGTCATGGGACATTTTTCAGCTGACCTCACTGAATTGCAGAAACTTTCTGTCGGCACTCACTACCGGTGTGCCCTCATTGTCCCTGTCCCAAATTGTTTGTGATGGAGCACATACATCTAGAATAGCCATGAAAGCAGACTTTCCTACTTCGTTGTTGCTGTTGTTATTGTTAGAGTAGAACCAAAACTACTTTTTGGTTTTCTTTCAGCTAGAGCAAACTTTTCTGGTAGGGTTTTGATATTGTGGGACAGGCTATATGTTTGAAGTGTTGTGATAATGACCCTATTAAAACTGAAAATTACAAAGCTTACTAATAACAGCTCAAATTCTTCAAGACCCTGTATTACAAACAAGATCAATTGTTCAGTTATACAGTTCTTGTGTGTGTGTGTGTGTATGCGTGTGTGTGCGTGCAATGGCAAATGGGATTTCCACAAGTATAATTCACTTGTAGAAAAGAGACAGTGTACATTCAGTGAATATTGCCATCATGAATCTACTGAATGAAGGGCAGATAAGTGGTGCCTTTCATATTTCAAGCCAAATCACTTCAGGGATATTGAATTCCTAGCCTACTTGTTAGGGTTTGTGTATAGGTGACACCCAAAGCCTCATGCAGTCATGGGGCAGCTTCAGGAACTTTTTTTTTTCTTGTTTCAGAACCTTTGTTTATTCACTCATTTTTATGGCCGGCTCAGCCCGCCCCGAGGGCAGGGCTGGTGCAGCATGTGGTGCTGGGGATCGAACCCGTGTCCCTGAAGCCGCCCAAGCTTTCCCAAGCTTTCCCAAGCAGGGGCTTTACACCACTGAGCCATCCAGCCTGGCCCCCAGCTTCAGGAGTTTGTGATTGATTCTTGATCCAATGCTGTGATTGCAGGTGAGAGTGCTACACCCTGGCCCTGGGGTGTGTAATTCGCATTATAATGCAAGGAAGAGAGCTGGCTAGCTAGCTGTAGGAGTGCCTGCTTCTCCCATGGCTCTTGCTCTTTGCCTCTCCATGAATAATTGCTCTGTTCCATGTGCCACACTGCCTTGGAGCCAGCTGAGTATGGACTGAAACCTTCATTAACTGTGAGCTAAATAAACCTTTCCTTTCCTAATTTTGGGTGTCAAGTATTTTATTCCAGCAACAAGAGAAGAGTAACTGGGACACTAGTATAGATTATAATCTGAGACTCGGAAATGGGGTTGAAGTGTGGAAGGGGAGGTGTTGAAGGTGGGTGTTGCATAAGGGCAAGAGCAGGCTATCTGTACAATAATCGAGAAACAAAGCAGATATACTCAGCACAGAACTTCAGAGGACTAGAGATCTTGTTCTGCCTCCTACTTTTTGGAGGAAGAAAGAGAATTTAATACTATATTGTGGGAAGGTGTTAACCTTCTCATCAATAACAAGAAAATTGTTTATCTATTTTTATAGGACTGAAAATTATCAAGTCCTAGGAGAAATATGAGCTTAAATGTCTGTCTAGGGATGCTGGGGTTTTATAGGTGGGAAAAGAAATCTAAAGTAAAGGTGGCCTATGCTAAGTGACAAATAAATGATTTGGGGAGTAATTGCTTTGAAATTGAAAGAAAGAAAAATAATCAAGTTTCCTTGAACCACCCACTCGCAACATCATATGAACCACTTCCTGTGGAGGGGAAGATATTTATTGGAAACATGATACGACTGTCAAAATCCAAGAAATTAATCACATAAATTATGAAGTAGAAGTCAAGATTCTATTTATTCTGCAAGAGTATGAAACTTACAATTTTTCATTAAGATAGAAAATAAGAGAATCATGCATCCTATCATCTTCCATTTCCCTCTTCATTTTAATTATGTTATATCTACATAGGCATTTTTTCTTAATATTTATCATTTCAGGTATATGAGAGCCATTGCTTATCAGGTTTCCTTAAGGGCAGATTTCATTTCCACATCTTCCAACAAGATCATTGATATGGCTTTTGTTTAATGAGGCAATTAAGGAGGAGAATGGCCATGGGAAAAAATAGGTGGTGTGACTGGAGTCAGCATGTTGCCAAATCACTTTGCCAAAAATGTCAAGGACTGGCTAGTAGGTAATTGAAGGGCTTAGGAGAAGAGAAAGAATTGGAAACTGTTCTGGGAGGGTAGAGACCATTGTGAAAAGATATAAGGGTAAAGCCAGGTGGGCACTACCTTGGGCAAGTGTGTGACTTAAACAGATGTTTCTCTATGGATGGTTGGAAAGAACTGATTTATGGTGGTGGATGATGCAACCATCGGTTCACCTTCAGTGCACTGCTATTGTTTGGGAAGACATATTGGCTTGGTTTGAGTCCACTAACAAGCACATTCTGAATCACGAATTGGGTAAAATTCCATGGTGGGAGTCAGTGGTCCCAGGAAGGATGAGAAAGAGGGAGACTGAAACAGGAATCAAGAAGACCAACAAAGAGAGTGAATGATAGCTTTGTGACTGTGAGAAACAAGGATGTAATCCCTATGTGGTCTTTGAGACACATGAGGAATGTACTACAAGATTGCCCCACTGAGATAAGAGGAAGCTGAGGTTTTGGGTTCATCAAACTGTGTCTCCTACAAGCTTAAAGATTGTTCTTTGGGATTCAGCTCTGGTGGTCCCATGAGCAAGAGAAGTATGTTCCTTGTATGAGATGCTGAAGGTAATTGCCAGTTCTCTGCAACTGTCCAACAAGTGACCAGTGACCTCCAAGTGGGCAGAGGAGATATGAGTGGCCACCGTCAGCTTTTGCAGTACGTTCTTCTCAAGGGTAAGTCTAAGAAGGGTTGATTCTGGTATTGCTACAGGTTCTGCTCTCCTTCTTTTTGTCCCCCATGGGTTCCCCTTCCTTTCTCCCATAGTACTTGCTCCCAGGTAACTAGGAGTGGGTTGGGGCTCGGAGGAAGTCATTGCCTTTAAGCCCATGACCAAGCAAGGAATATTCAGTCATGAAATTTTCACTGATGGAGAAATACATTTTGGAGGAGACAGAAGTCAATCAAAAACCTTGGAATAACAGCTATCTAAGTTCTCGCCAAATGGTGGGTACCTTACTGCCCTGTGAAATGGGGGTGTTTGGGCTCCTAAATACATAGTATCATTTTACTTTCAACAAGACAAAAAATGGGAGATATCCTCCTGTTGACATCTGGAATTGCTACAACTATAAAGTGGCAGTGACCTTGGGTGGGCGCCATCTCTATGAATTGAAAATAACAAAAAGAATTAAATATGTTTTTAAAACGCCAATCTGAAGGATTATTTAAAAAAAAAAAAAAAAAGATTTTTTTGTTCTTGCAAGAGCAGCCAAAAAGCTCAAACACTTGCAGAAACTATGAATCCACGATAGAGCCCACCTGAAATTATGAAATTATCTATTCTTGACATGTGCAGTCATCTCCATAGTGACTGATTGTCATGTCACAGAGCAAACAAGAGAACGAACGCAAAGAGAAACGGCATGAGTGAGCGGGTGAGCCGTGCTTCCGTTTTCATGCAAATAGTCTAAGTCAGAAAAATAAAAGGAAGAAAATCTCTCAATGTGAAAGTAGAATTGATTTTTTTCCTCAGGTAACAACATTTCTCTTCCTACATAGATTATTTTTTAAGTTGATTTTTTTTTTTTTTTTTTTTTTTTTTTTGGCATGCGGGGATAACAAGCCTATTAGGGATCAGAATAATAAAAATCATGAATCTGGAGGGAGCTCAAGGGTCACTTTGCTCAGGTTCTGATATCCGGGCAGAAATGATCAGTAACAATGGCATTACTGAAAGAGCCTAGAGGAAGGATGATTCGGTCTTTTTCAGTCTCCCAGCTTGCATGTTTTAACCCCTCCAGCACAGCGGCCCTTGCTACAGTCCTGTGTATCTGAACTGAATTTTAAGTCCATGCTTTGTATTCTGTTGTCACTGGCACACTGAGAGCAGTGGCACACTGCGGATGCCGCACTCTGCATTTACGATCCTCCATCTTCGCCCACACCCTGGGTTCCTACTATTCCCTGAGGCAAACAAGGTATTTCAGCCTGAAATTACCAAGGAGAAGGAAAGAGAGAATCGCTGATTGGGGAGGGGGGGAGTGGCAGACTGCAAGTTGCCCACCCGAATTTGTGACAGTTGCTTAAAAGAAAATGACATTTTCCAAATTTCACAAGGTGGACTGTGGCTGTGGTTTGAATATAGCTGGTCCCTCAAAAATTCAGACAGCCTGGCCCACAGTGTGACAGTGGAACTTTTAAGACAGAGGCCTAGCGGAGTTAACCAGGCATGGGAGTTGCACCCATAAGAATGTATAAATGCTGTCTCTTGGGATTTGGTCAGTTGAGTAGAAGTAGATTAATTCTCTTGAGTGAGGTTTTATAAAGCTAAGCCATATATCTGGTTCCCCTTCTGCTTCTCTACTGCCACCAGAATCTTTGTGTCATGCTGCTTAAATCTTCCAGAACTGTGACCAATTGAACACCTTTACTTTATAAGCTAAATGGACTAATACAGGCAGTGACCTATCTTTTGCTGTAGATGCCCAGTGTTTGAAGGGATGATAAGCAACAAGACAGAGGAACTACAGGAAATAGAGCTTCTCCCCCATCTACCTAGGACTAAGAAGCAAACTTTATCACAGTTAGCTCTGCTGTACCAAGATTTCCTGTGGGAGCAGCTCCCATTGTGCCCTCGAACAGTGCTACTGCCATGGGTACTTGAACTAACCAATAATAGGGACCCCATGTCAAGAAACTTTCCCAAAACAATTCTTCACTCTTAAATTTCCCACCAAAATGATTAGTGACATATTTGGTACTTCTATGGCAAGTTCAGGCCTTAAAGACCCTCTCCAAGTTTTGGAGGTCAAGGGAATCCCCATGCTAGCCCTGTATGGCCACAACTCTTAAGAGTCTCTCTACTGGCTGCTTATCCTGGGTGGACTGGAGGTTGCTTTACTTCCTGATCCTCAAGCCAAGAACCCCTCTAGCTTCTCCCACTCTAAGAGTCATAGCAATGCCAGCTCCAAGTTCCCAAATTTCCAGGCAGGCACTTGTGCCCCTGAGCTTTATCCTTGGCCCTTCTCTTCCCAAATTTCCTGCCCCAGAAACTTTGCTTATTGTTTTCCTGCACACGCTGGTATGTACTGAAATGCAGAGTCACCTTCCTTTGTTGGAACTTTCTTGAAAGCAGAGCTGAGATGGGGGCTTCTATGTCAGTTATCTTTTTTTTTTTTTTAATTTTTTATTTATTTATTTATTGTTTTCTTGTTTCAGATCCTTTGTTTGTTTATTCACTCATTTTTATGGCCAGCTCAGCCCGCCCTGAGGGCAGGGCTGGCGCAGCATGTGGTGCCAGGGATAGAACCGCGGTCCTTGAAGCTGCCCAAGCTTTCCCAAGCAGGGGCTTTAGACCACTGAGCCATCCTGCCGGGCCCTGTCAGTTATCTTTGGAAGAAGATCCTGGGAAGCAGGGTTGAGGATGTGTAGCACAGAGAGATGTAGAGGAGAAAAACCAGTTAGGATGTGCCATGGTACTGATTGTGATAGTGGAAAATGGGGACTGTGTCACTGAGTGCTGTCTGAGGACGCTGGTAGAATACTCCTTATATTTCCCTTTCTGAAAAGGGAAACTGGGCATCTATCCTTTAACTTTTGCTTACCATTAATTGATATTTATTCACCAAGGTTTCAATAACCTCCTTACGGGCACATCCAGTATGAACGAGATCCTGCAGTTGCAGGATCAAGGCATAAGAGTGGGGACATGAGGTTAATGATTGGGGTAGGAGTAGTGGGTTGATGAGCTTTGAAACTGCCCAGTGTCACTGTGGCTGAAATCAGTGGTGGGCTGCAAACATGGAACTTGGGCCTCAAAGAGTCCATTTCACCACCCCTAAGAGACTTGGGGTCAAGACATAATGGCATGAGAAGTGCGAGTAGCAGTGAGTAAAAGGATGAGATGAAACACAAGGGAGGTGTCAGGTCCAAACCCATGCAATCAACCCGACCAGGCATTCTAGTGCAAGTAGAAGATTTGCTGGGGGCATCAAGCAGGTTGGCTGTCTAGCAGACCAAGACAGAAATGAACAAGGGGTGGGCAGGAGACGTTATAGAATCTTTCAGGGAGGGCAATCATGGGCTGGAACAGCCAGGCAACAGCCAGATCATGGATTTCAGGGAGGGGGGCTGGAACAGCTGAGGGAGAGCTAATCTTGGCAGGGCTACCTGGTCTGTGGGGAACCTTCGCTGTTAACAAAGGAGAGTTTCCATGGTTGCCTGTCCAGGTCAAAGTCAGGTGGACCTGCTCTGTGGTTTTGGGTTTGGCTCTGTGTGGAGCCAAGGGGGAGAAAGTTTAGGGGCAGAGTGCCTGGGAAACCGAGAGGCAGAATGTTTGGGGGAAGGTGCCAGGTAGCTTTGAATCCTGATCTATTAGGAGGAAGCAGAGGGTGAACTCTGGACTAATGGTGACAGGAACATTTGGCTTCTACCTGGGTGTCATGCAAGAAAGAACCACAGACGTGAAGTCAGGTACCCCACACAGTGTTGTGAAGCTTCATCGTCTGAGATGTGTTAAGCAGAGGGGAGTTGTCATTATTAGAAAAGGCAGTATAAGTTTTGCTCTGGCTATAAATCTCATATCCTTACCTTTAAAACAATAAACATAGAAGTTTTCCATTTTTAGAGATAATGAAATTTTAACTTATAATGTGCTAGTGCCCTCTACCCATGGTTCTGCTTACTTTATTGTCTTTGTTTATCCATTTAAACATACTTTCCCACTTTATTAGCTAGTTTTCTTGTTTCTGGGACAAAATACCCAAGATTCAATCCTTATGAGAGGAGAAGTTTGTTTGGGTTTTGTTTAAGTGGTAGATAGGCCGTAAAGTTAAAAACACAAGGTAGAACAGCATTTCAGGGGAAGCTATTCACTGCTTGGGGGGTGGAGGGAAGAAGAGAGAGGAGGAAGAAGAAGAAAGGGAGGGAGGAGAGAGGGAAGAAAGAGAGGGAAGGGGAAGGGAAGAGAGGGAGTGGAAGGGCCAGAGACAAGGATACACCCTTCCAAGTCATGCTCCTAGTGACCCAACCCATCTGGCCAGGCCAGACCCCATCTCTGAACATGAGACTTTGAAGAGATATTTTGGATATATACTGTAACATTCACCCTTATAGACATTATTACTAGGAGTAGAAAATAATGTAATTCAAAAAAAAAGAGAAAGAAAATGATATAATTCATGTGAAGACCAAATTCACAATGTTTATCAAAATGGTAAGTACATTTTCTTTTTGGCCTACAAAAACACTTCTGACAGTTTTCCCAATTATCTAATTACAAATGAATTAAGTATGAAATCATTTACTGTGGCATTTTTTTTTTGTACAAATGAAGGCTGAAAAACACATAAATATTTAGTCAAAGGTGTTAGCTAGGTGAATCATGATACATCCACATGGCATAACATTATGTAATTGTAAGAACAACAACACAAAACCCAGACTTTCAGTGTTCTGTAGGAAGAGCCCTAGGACATATCATTTGGTAATAAAGGCAAGGTTTGTAGCACTATATAAAATATATTATCTTTTGTGTATAGAAAGAAGAAAAATAAATATATAAGAAAATAATAATAATAATGATCATAAACAAGGATTGGAAGCTAACAGATGGGGTGGGCAAGTGATGAGCATGGGCCTGTCCAGGGCATGAGTTTTTATTTATTTGGATATTTGAGCCTATATATTTCCTAATAAAATAATGATAAAAATTATAGAAACAAGAATGGCCCTGTTCCTGGATTCTTGTGTCAAATAAAAACTGGAAAACAAAGCTGACCTGGTTTACCAGATGACTGGTAGCTGAACTGAAATTCTAGTAACAAAGGGCTTGGCAAAATTTATAATCACCATATGATTGATCCATGTGCCCTGCTGTTATTAGAAACTCTGAAACAAGGGATCAAAAAGTGTTCCATCAAGCATATTAATTATGTAGAGAGGATGAGGCAGATATGAAGGTTTAATAACATCACTATAGCATTGTTATAGTTATTTATTGGGAATTTTATATGCAAAATCTCCCTTTCAGCCATGGGAATTTGTTCCAAAATTCCCAGTGGATGCCTGAAACTGAGGGGTAGTACATAACTCTGTATTTACTCTCTTCTTTCCTGTGTGTACAGACCTACAGTAACATTTATAAATCTAGCATAGGGAAAGATGAACAATACCACCTAATAATAAACTGGAATAATTATCACAATAGCTTTAATAAAAGTAATGTAAATGCGATCTCTCTCAAAATACCTTCTGCTCTCACTTGTTAACGCGTGAGATGATGCAATGGCCACGTGATGAGACAGGCATTGTGAGGTAGCACCTGAATATCTGGCCGCTACATAAGGATGACTGCGACAACCAATCCGAGGACTGAGAAAGCTACTGAGCAATGAAACGATCGATAACATAGAAGCTGGGTGTGCTGGACAGAGAAGGCTCACGGCCCAGGAGGGATGGAAAGCATTGCTTAAGGCTTCATCGTGCTGTACAGGATGCATAACTTAAAACTTATTTTATTCTGTTTATTTCATTTATTTCTGGAATTTTCCATTTAATATTTTGGCATGTGGTTGCTTGTGTATACCTAAAAGCATGAAAAGCAAAATACTGAATAAAAAGTGGTTTCTAGATTTTACCTCACTAAGCCCACCTAAGAAAGCTGGAGGATATTATTCTTTCTACATTATCAGTCAGAAAATTAACAGGGAATATATAATTCACACAAGGCCATGAAGCTAGTTGGTAGTTCTACTGGGATTCAGAATCAGCCCTGTTTTGATTTAGAGAAAGAGATTATCGAATGCAAATTCAAATTATCCAACTCAGCTGTTCATTTTCAAAAATGTTTGGTGAATATCTCTTAAATGGCAGGATATATATTAGAACATTGTAACATATCAAGATTAACTTGCCTTATATATAAAATATATGGCTTTTAGAATTTGCCTTGGAGATTCTCCCCATGGTCTGAAAGACTATGACAAAACCAGCAGATTGCAGTTTGAGAGGAGATAAAGGTGGGTCACATTCTCTGCAGGTCATCACTTTATTGATAGGTGGTTAAGCCCTTCAAAAATGAGAAAAAAATGGAGTCCACATTATCAGCTCTAGATGTGCACATCTCAACCTCGGCATATGCATGGCTATGTATTCTAATCAGCCAGTCCTTGAGAGAAGGAGCAAGCAGAGGTCAGAGGGGCAAGTGGGCAGCAGAAGATTCTCCCTGCCTCCGCCATCTTGCACATATGCCTGAGCAATGTCTCCCTTGGACTCTTGGAGGAGAGTTGTAGAGAGTGAAGTTCTCCAAATCTCAGTGAAAAAAACCTCACCATTTTACTTTTTATGAACTACCAAAAGGAAATTAAAAGCTTCTGGTAAAATGTGATGTTCAATTTTGGACCTAAAATGTGTTTGCATGTGTGTACAAGTGCATGATAAAGATCGAACCTAGGGCCCTGTGCGTGCGTGCTCAGTGTTATACTATTGAACTACGTCTTGATTTCTTTTCTCTTTGCTGAGTCATAAAGTAACTTCTGTATCATTACTCTCCCCTCCTGTTTCTATTGGCTTTTCATTGTATATTGTGTTATAAGATTTTCTATTCCCCATTCAAAAAGATAGGATTATGGATTAGTTAAAATGTGTTGGCTGCAAGTAATGAAACTCCACAGCCCAAAGTAGTTGAATAAGAGTGTGAATGATCTTGTATTACTGAAAGTGTAGACACTTTGAAGAGCCAGGGTTAGCTCATCTCAGATTATTTTTCAGGGTGAAAATGACATGGTGTTGTGGTTCCAAAGGTCACATCCAGATGACAATGTCTGAAGGGAACAGAGAGATTAAGGGCTGGCCAGATAGCTCAGCAGACTAAAGTGCCTGCTTAGGCTGGCGCAGGGACCAGATTTCGGCCCCTCCCCCCCATGCCATGCTAGTTTGCCCCTGGGTTGCACTGAGATGACTGAGACTGGGCATGTTGGCATGCACCTGTTAATCCCAGAGCTTGGAAGGCTGAAAACTGGAGGATCACTATGAGTTCGATCTGTGTAGTGAAGCTCTGTAGACCCTGTGCTAAATATATAAAAAAAGAGAGATTATCTCACTTCTGTTTTTTACTTAAGGAAAAGAAATCTTTCCCCTACCTCATTGATCATTGGCCAGAAGGGGGTCATCCTATGCCCCAAAGCAAAAGTGATCACCATGAAATCATGATTGATTCAGAGCCATGAGCCAAGCGGGATGACAAGTGTTTGGGTAGAGTGGGTGTTGGGGAGTCTCTTCCAGACTTTACCCCTGTCTCCATTTTGTGTGTCAAGGTGCTGGTGCTTTTGTTCCTGAATTTGCAGTACCTGCCTGTCTACCAACTCTGGCTCTTGCTGTCCCTTTTCAGTCCATTCTGTGCATCTCTTCTAGCCCAGGATTCTTAGAAACCTCTCCTCAGAAAACATCTGCACCCAATTATATTAAATGTCTTCTATCACCTCTGATTTTAGGTTCTGGGTGTTTTTCTAGATGCAGTTTTGTCAGATGGATCTGGCCCAACACCAGCATGTCACATACAACCTTTAAATTGATTTTCTCACTGCCTCCCTCACCCAACACATGAATTCCTGTTATTTTTGCCATTTTGCTTTCCATGTTCCATCTTCCCTGCCTATCAAACTTTTCCCTTAGGTATTCTTCTCAAATAACCACCTTCATGAAGGGTTTCTAACTTTAACCAACACTGTTCTCTCTTCTCATACAACTCGTATGTCCAGCATGCTAATACCATATCTGTAATCCTTAGCATGTGGTAAGATGCTCTCCCCAAATAAATGAGATACGTGTTAGGAGTGGAGAGTATGAATTGTAATTCCTTTTTGTCCCAGATCATCCATGTATGACACACATTATCCATCTGTTAGCCAATAAACAATGATTGAGTCCTATTTTGGGGGGTTATGCTGTGACTTCAGCATACATAGAATCAAATACTTCTGTTGAACTCTGTGTCTGTACATTTCCACCCCACCTTATTAACTCAAATATGTAAATCTGCTTAGAGGACCATGGTTTTTGGAATTGCACTCCAGAACACATGCAGAAGGTTGACAAACATTTTGTTTAGCCTCTTGAACAGCATAAGTCTGGTCTTCTGCATATCCTTTTGGAGGCACTGTTTTACATATACAGAGAAAAGACCCTTATATTGTTTTAGAATGAGGAAATTTTTATAGACACATTCCTGTCCCCATGCATTTTTCTCTTTGGGATCAGTAATATGCATTTCATACTCAGCTTCAAGTAGACCTGCAGACAAACACCACTGAACAGTGAAGGAAAATGATCCCTAGAAGAATCAGAGTACTCCTTTGTGTATTGTATACCGGGCCTTGTAAGACCTTTGAGGTACTGGTTTGCTTACGTTGTTTGTATGTGATGGGAATTAACACTTGATTTGGTGTCCCAGCTTTATTACTGAGGTCTGTAATGAGTCAGTATAATTAAGCACCATTTGCCTGGTTAGTTAGTTTAGGTGTCTAAATCTGTCACAATAAAGTATGTGATGTTAAACATGTTTGGATTAGAACCTTCTGGAGCCAATGCCAATGCAGACAGCTATATTAATCACATGGGAGGTTATCTTATTTGAGATTTTCTATGTACCTCTGAGTTACAGTGTTTCATCCATCAAGGGCTTGCTGAAGACATCTGTAAACTTTGATTTATTGCACTGTTCCTGGTACAGAATTAAATAGCATTATACTCAAATATATTGGCTTAATTGACAGGTAAAGATTTAATCCTGTTAATTATCTAGTTTGCCTGAAAGCTTCCATTAACCCCTTGCTGGATTGTCAGGATTCAAAAGAAGAATCTTAGTACCTATTTGGGGCTTAGTAAAACTCTTCATTATCATCTTTCTTCCAAAAGTTTATTCTTACTAGCCCCAAGTCCAGACTGATTATGAATACCTATGGGACAACTTCGTTATCTAGAATCGTCTCCTATTACCGACATCCTGTCCCTTAATAGTGACATCAAAATGTGTACAGTCAGGACCTCTCCTGGCTTGGAATTTTGCATGTAAGCATTTAATGCCATTATGTGTGTAAAAATTGTTTGTTTATTTAACACATTTTTATTGAACACCTACTACATTAATCAATTTGGCTGGGCTGGAGAAGCAAATATATGTAAAGATAGTTGAGACTGTCAAGAAACTTACATTAGTTGTAATTATAAAGAGCTCTACAAATATATAAGATGCTTATTAATGATAATAATTAATGTCATAATAATTCTTTTTTTTTCCAAGTGCCAGCCTGGCAAGAGCAAGGCCCTGAGTTTTATCCCCAGTTCTGAGAAAAAAAGGAAAACAATGCCTTTTTTGTTTTTGTATTTTAGGGAAGGGTTTACAGGGTGTTCAGGGTCTCACTACTAGATCAGACTCATAGTGATTTACCTGTTTACTGCCTCCCAAGAGCTGGGATTACAGGCATGCACCATGTAGTCTCAATTGCAGTCTCAGTGTGCCCTGTGGGCAGGGCCTGCATGGCAGGCCTGAGGATTGAGCCCCTGACCCTTGTGCCTGCTTGCAGGTGCTTTAATCCACTGAGCTATTTCACCAGTCCAATAATTCATATTAATAGGTTACTCATAACAGAAGGCATGGAGCAGCTAAATTGTCTCCTTCTTAGAATCATTCTTTTAAATAAAGAGTACTAATGTATAAATTTCAAATATTGTGGCAAAGGGGTGTGAGAGACATTTGAGGAAAGCAGACTCTTTTTGGGTGTTTTATCTCACCCAACATAAAGTGGTCATATTTCTGTCTGTACATGTGACAGGACCTGGGATTGTTCATTACAGTAATAATCTTTTTAGATTATAACAAAAATGTTAAGATTCATATAGAATGTGTGGATTCCTGGTTCTACATTTGAGAGAAGCTATTAGAAAACAACGTAGACATGGGAAGAAGTTGTAGCACTATATAAGTATAGATTGTCTTTTTACTGGTCACACTAGTTTAAGTCTCAGAAAGCCTAGCAAAGGACTCCTATGTGTTCAGACAAACTGAACACAAAATGCCTAACAGAAGGAGGAACCAGGCAGGGAGCTGTACACACTGACTCATGCGCCAAACACCAAGCTGATCCAGAAAGCTGACCTGCATCCAACTGGACAGAGAATCAGCCAAGGTCACTCCTATGCCCTGTCTTCCAGTAGGCACCAAGACTAGAATAAACAGAAAGGAAGAGATAACTTGGGGAGAAAGATGTACATCATTTTCATTGGTTCGGTGGGAGAGCAGACCTCTGAGACCACAGGATAACTTTAGAAGATGATTTGATATTGTTAGTGTGTAAGAAATTTAAGGTTTTCCTATGATACAGAATAAACCAAGGAGAGAAGAAGCTGTGCTGTAAAGGCACCAAATAAAATGATAATGGAGAAATTGAAATAAAAAGGGATTGCACATAAATGAAAAGGCAAAAGCATTTTAAAATTCACTTTGGGGCAGAGAAAGATTAAATGGAATCTCAATGATAGGCTGGATTTCTATTCAGTGCAACAGGTTTATTTGCTCTAGGCCCAATCAGTAGAAATTGTTAGAAACCCAAGGGTGAGAGTTTAACAAATGTCTCAGTCTTCGATGAAGTGGGTGATATAAAGGCTAGGAGAAAGTTAAGGAATAGATCTTCTTCAAAGCTGGTAACTGTTAACAAGGTTCCTCTCAAGCATCTGTGGAATATTACCAAAGCCAATCGTACTAGGCCCAATGATAATATCGGTAAATTCAAGTGAGTGGAAATGACTAAGAGAACCAAAAAAAAAACAACGCAGAAATGTTGGGATCACATTCTGGCATGCTAACTGAACCTTGGTTTGTTTCTTAATCTGTAAAATGTGAATATTTAACAATAGCTATTTCTATGGGTGTTACAGGAATAAATGGAGAATTTATTTGGAGAATTTATACTGGTTGATACATGCTAAGGGCATGTGAACTGTTGATGTTATGTTACATATTATTTCTTAGTCACATTTTCTGTTTTCAAAATAATAAAAGTTCGAAAAATCCATAAGCCAAATCAGTTAAGACAAACCAAACGTACTTAAATGACTGTTGAATCAAACAACATTGCAGTTATTATTACCAAACAAAAAGAGAACAATAAACAAATCACTCATACAAAGTCACATGGAAGGCAGCCAGAGCTCTACTAATAGGTGTACTCATGGACATAAAGAATTTTCTTATTTTGAAAAGAGAGACAGAGAGAGAGAGAGAGATTGAGAGACAGAGACAGACAGAGAGACAGACAGAGACAGAGAGAGACAGAGAGAGAATAAGAATAGAACAGCTCTTAGGAAAATGGAATTAAGTGGCAGAAGCACACTAGAGATAATTTTTTAATAAAAAGAAGCATAGAGAATAATTTGGGAGGCAAAAACAAAACACACTGACTACTTATAATTTAAGTTTTAAAAGATAGAGGCATATGCTATATTCCAGATAACAAGACTGAATTCTGTAAAAATGTTAATTCTTCCCAATGTAATTTGTTCATTTTTAAAAACCCAATCAATATTCTGATGGGAGTAGTTTTGGGAAATATAATTATAAGGTCCATCTGGAGAACAGGTAAAAATAGTTAAGAACATTTTTTAAATATTCTAATAATATTATATTTATCTGAGCAGTCTAGATTCAGAAGAAAAGTGATTCTGAGAGCAGACTGACATCAACATAGAGAGAACCTCAGGCAACCTGAGACCTTGTGGAAATACCAATTGTCATCAACCTGGGATTCACTCTTACTTAGCTTTAGCTCTAGATATTCTTGCTTTTTTTGACGGCACAGCCCTCTAATCAATAACAGAAATACAGACTGAGAACAAATTATTCTTATGGTCCTCCATATGAGCCCTGAAAAAATGAAACTCTAAAACAAATATCTTTGAATCTTGCTCAAATGGGATTATGTGTATTTATTGTTATTTATTTCAAAAATATTTATTTTAACCACAAAAGGAATTTGGTATGCATTAGTCCTTCCAAAACCTTTTCATTATTTAATCCATAGTTCTTTTTCATTTAGAAAGTTATGATCAAATTTTAGCTTTGTTGGTCAAGCATATACACCTCAACCACTTACAGTTTCTAAAGTAATTGCTAGAAGGATTCTAAGCACAGGTTCCTTGTATTCTTTGGATAAAGAGAGAAAAATTACCTCTTGTGACATCTGCAAGAAGGAACATGTGTTTGAATTCTTATTTTTACTTTAAAGAGAATAAAAAATAATATAAATATTAGAAACAATACACAATTTCAAAAAACAAGATGGTAGGGATTCAACAGTGATTGTTATACTGGATATGGTTGTCTTCAAAGTGGTTGTTCAGATAAATAAATACAAGGATATAAAATTGGTCAAAAATAAAGCATTAACTGTTGGGAGTTTTGGTGGTGGAGAATTTACAGCAATCAAAGGCTGGTGTCAGAACTGATTCCAGGCCTTGGATCAAGAGAACATGCTTGGGAGAGGAAAAACCGCGAGCAGAAGGCCCAATATTACTTGGCACAAAAGAATACAGTTACTGTAAGTCTAAGGCTTTCATCAAAGGGTGGTAGAAAAATGAAAGAGAAAGTAGAAATACTAAGAGTTGAAGTACTGGGTATATGTGCTTATTGTACGTGTTACACGAAAGAGAGAAAAAATTTAAAAATTTAAACTGATGCCAGTTTAAAATATTTAAGAATTCACAAAAGAAAAAAATACATAGATATTTGGTATAGAACAGAGAAAGCAGGCAGAGCAAAAAATACATGTATCTTTGTCATCTTTGGGAGAAAGAAAAGATGGTGAGGGCTTTATAACATCCTGCTTTTGAGAAGCTGATTACAGCCCCATTCCTACATGCCAGAAAAGAAGCAGCAGCTGTGCGGATGAGGGCACAGATGGCGTGAGGTCAGGGATCTTTGCACTGGACTGTCCTCTGGCTAAGGGATGACTGTGTGGGAAATGCTTCAGCAGCCCCTGGAAAAGAGGTGGGCATAGACAGCAGGATTTCCATGGAAGCTGCCAGTCACCATGAACTCATGCACAAGAATCATTATGATTAGCACAAACTTTACTCTGTATGCTTATTCTCATACAGTCCATTAGATGAAACAAATTAGTATTGGCATTGAGTAAAGCTTATAAAAGCATTGAACTCCCAACTCTCTTTCAGTGGACTTCTTATCTTTCTCAATTCATGGCTCATCTGTTTATAACTTAAAGAGATTAGGATATTGATGACAACACAATGAGTATGAAGCAGATGGGAGAACTGGCTGTAGCTCCTAGTTGTAAAAATGATTAAACTATTTAGCAGGCTATAAAAGGCACTGGCTTGCTCTGAGATTTATAGGAACAGGTCGCTTACCCTTTCAGAGTTAGCTGCTGGCATGGCTTGCCCATATGTACTGAGATCTTAGCTCGTGTGCAACGCTCAACTTGTCTGGAGGATGGAATGAAGAAGTTGCTGTGGAAATTCAGGATGATCTTACATCAGAGGTGAGGCAGCCTTTGTCCCTTCCTGTATCAATGCAAAGAACCTTCGTAGCACTGTCCTCATGGCTGTGTCTCCCAGTGAGGAAGGCAAGAGATGGCAGAGCAGTAGGCAGAAGGAAATAGATTCAGGTTAGCTACCTTGTCTTTCTTTCATGCTTTGAATTTATCCTTAAATAACTTTAAGTAAGTCATGCCACCTTGCTGAGGATAGTAGAAGGCAAATGGATAGAGCGCATGTGTTATTTCCAATGCAGTACGGAAATCTGACACAAGAGACCCCTATTAGAGCACCCTGCCTTCCTCTACAAAAAAATCGGGGGCGTTTTTATATATAGTATATTTGGTTCAAAATCTCACCACATAGATCGAACTTGTAGTGATCCTCCTGTTTTCAGCCTCCCAAGCAGTGGGATTACAGGTGCACACCACCACATCCAGTTTCAATCGCAGTCTCAGCCTTCCCCAGGGGCAGGGCCACCATGGCACTCCTGGGATCAAACTCCAGCCACTGCATTCTGCCTAAGGAAGTCCTTTAGTCCTCTGAGCTATTTGGCCGGCTCTAGGGTTTTTAATCTTTGTAATGCTAAAGTTTGTCTGAGGGCATTAATGCGTCCTGGAGTGAAGGGCACCTCATGTCAATTCTGTGCATTAATTCTCTTGACCACACCACTGGCCCTGAAGTCTTTTCTCTGTTCATCAGCTGATGAGGGGAAAGAGGGGTGGCTAAGCTAAAAGTACTCTCTAGGCATGAGCTCTTTGCATGGGCACGACTGCAGCTGCTGTTTAATGGGATGTTGATGTTTAATGGGAAAGCCTAGTATCTGAGCAAGAGAGCTCTCAGGTGCACTTCTGAAGCCTCTGGAACTGTATTCCACCTGAGACAATATGATAGGTGCCTTGTGTTCTCAGTGTCCCACAGACATATTGATAGAAAAATTCTCTGAGATTTGACCTCCTCTTTTATTGCTGAACTGAGCCGTGAGCACCTGGGGTCCAGGCCAAGAGATGGTCTCTGTGATAGATTCCTTACTCTACTCAGCTGTGGTTCCCAGTACAATGAGATGAAAAAATTTTGTTATCCCCTCAGTAGCTAGTACAAAAATTTTATCTTTGGAAAAAATTTTGTTATCCCCTTAGTAGCTAGTACAAAAATTTTATCTTTGGAAGGGAGTTGCTTTTTCTGAGGAAAAAATGTCTTGATATAATGACCTCTGTAGTCAATTCCTTTCAAGCACAGCTATTCTCTGGAGCTCGTATTTCCAAGAAAGGGACAATAATATTTTATACAAGAAAGGAAGGAATAAACTTTATTTATTTATTTATTTGTTTGTTTTGAGGAGAGAAAAGGAAGAGTAAAGAGAAAGAAGACTAAGCTTTTGAAGTGGTGGGAGACCCTGTGTTGTGCAAAGCTATTTATTATCACTAATATTGTTGAAAATTATAAAAACTTTGCTTTGATTGAATTTCATATCGAAACCAGTAGGGGTGGCCAGATAGCTCAGTACACTAAAGTAGACCGTTTGATCTGCAATGTGCCATGCTAGCCCTGCCTTCAGGGCATGCTGAGACAACAACTGAGACTGGGCATGGTGGCGCATACCTGTAATCCCAGCTCTTGGGATGTTAAAAATAGAGGATCACTACGAGTCCTATCTGCGCAGTGAGACCCTGTAGACCCTGTACTAAGTACATAAAAAAGAGAAAGAAACCAGTCCATAGGGGCTGACTTTGTATTCATGTTGGCTCTGAACTGAAAACATGTTGCAGACATGACAGAGATGAGAGACAGACAGACAGAGAGAGAGACAGAGAGACACAGAGAGACACACAGAGAGACAGACAGACAGAGACAGAGAAAGAGAGAGAGAGACGGGGGAGAGAGAGAGACAGAGAGACACACACACAGAGAAACAGACAGAGAGAGACAGAGGAGAGAGAGACAGAGAGACAGAGAGAGAGAGAGAGATGGGGAAGAGAGAGAGACAGAGAGAGAGAGAGACTTCAATTATCTTTAGCTCAGGACTGAGTCTTTAAAAGAGATCTGGGCAGCCCACCGGGCCTTTAGTTATGCAAAGTGATCTCAAGGGGGTGTGTCCTGTCCAGACCCAAACAAGCTCAGAGAAGTTTGGAGCCAGGATGGATACAGTTTTGGCAACTACAGAGCTGCTTTAGACTACTGTGAATGGAAACAAAACCGGCCTTTGAGATCCCTGGGTCTGGGCCTTGCAATATAATTTTCTTTTCTTCTTTCTTTTTTTTTTTTTTTTAATAGAGGTGTCTCCAGGGTCAGAAGATGGCATTTGCCCTGCTGCCAGGAACCAAAGACTTGTAGAGGCTTTGCTTCTGCCCACTCCATCCTGTTCCATGCCTTTTCATACAACTTCACACACATTCACTGAATACCTACTCTATGCCTACTACATAACTAGTGCTGGAATTTACACAGATAATCAACACACAAACCTGGTAAAGAAGGCTTAACTTCTATGTATCTCCAGGGGGTTGTATCCCAAGGGAACTGCAAATTAAAATGTCATACTACTACACACCTAGTAGAACATCAAAACATAACATCGAATGTTGGTGAAAATATAGAACAGCAGGAGCTCTCATTGGTTACTCGTGGGAATGCAAAATGGTGTTGCCACTTTGGATGACAGTTTAACATGTTTTCAAAAAACTATCCAAATTCTTCCTGTATAATGCAGCAAGGGTGGTCCTTGGTATTTACCTAAATGAGTTGAAAGCTTGGTGTTCACACCAAAACCTGCACATGAAAGTTTATAATGGCCCCAAATGGGAAGCCTCCTAGATACCTTTGAGTAGATAAATGGATCAAGTTACAGTACACTCCCTCATACAACAAAATATTTATTCAGATCTAAAAGAAGATCTATATAGTCACAAAAAGACATAGAAGAAAGACAATACTGGCCGCGGGTAAGCCCCTGCGCCCCTCTGCCCTGCCTCTG
>PVJA010013405.1:0-43753 GCA_004027025.1 Myocastor coypus
GGGGAGGGGAGGGGAGGGGAGAAAGAAGAAAAGGACAAAGCCGTTTTTTAATGGCTCAGTGTGTGGAGAATCTCTTTCAGACATCCGGGAGCGTAACTAGAGACATTCAAAGGGCAAGCGGAGGTGGAGCAGCCATGAGGAACAATAGCTGACCTTGATTCTCATTTTCAAGTGGGAAATTGTGTACAGGTTTTTCCCACTAGAAGGGAAGCTGTCTATTCTCATTTCAAAGATGAGCAAATTTGGGGATTTCCAGGGTCATCTAGCCGCTGTGTAGAACCTGTAACCCAGGACTATAGTTTGGAAGGGAAATGTGTAAACTGCTCTAAGGCATTGGAGCTCCACCTGACTAATTATTTGAGGTCGTTAAATACAATCAGATATTTAAGCTACTTGATTTCCAACAGGGGTGTTTTTATCACATGGGTTTCCTTCCTAGAAACCTGCCAGTACTTCCTCTTTGTTGCACTGAAGCTCCACCTGGCACTCTAACACTGTATCCCACACGTGCATACTTCACTCCATCAAATGAAGAAGTTCTTTCTTCAGCCTCAGGTGTCTCAGTCTCTAAGATCTGCACTCACTGTCTCGCTCCGGCCCAGGTTTCTTCCTATGCTATGGAACCTGCACATCCCAGATTCTATCCCTTCCTCAGCGGTTGTGGCTCAGTGTCCAGCTCCTCTAAGTTCTGCTGATGAGAGATCTAACTGCTCTTACATACCGAGCTCCTTCATTAGTCAGAATTCACAGCCTTGATAAGAACAGCTGTGGCCCTGCATTCGATGCTTATATGCACAATATGAATTTCAAGCAAAGGATACTCTTTTTTGACTTTTGAACAGACAGAATTTATTGAGCACTGAATACATGCCCACTATTTTGCTGAATATTTAAACATGTAGGATCTTGATTCAACCACCTTGTGAAGAACAATCATTTGTATCTAGCAGTCCCCCAGTGCATTGATGAGCTTTTCGTTAAATGTGATATTGGAAGGGAAAGCCTAGTTGGAGGATAATCCATGAGTTTCAAATCACACACTGTTCTGAATAGCATGATGGAGTCTCTCACCAACCTGCTCCACACTGCCCACGGCACAAGTCTAGCCTACTCATGCAGTATGTACTACCTGGTGTTATTCACTTCAAACAGTCTTGATCAGATCCATTGTCATGGTAGGGCAGGCACTATGTGCATCCAAGTAACCCTTGTTTTATTAACAGTGGTCAAGAAAAGGATCATGATTAAAGGAGGCATCAGGACCTAAACCAGGGAAGGACAGGTGGACTGTGGTACTGTGTGACAACTCTGGATTAATAGTAAGGGAAAAGAAAACCACAGAGTCTATATAAAATCAGACTTTGTCTACAGTTTCAGGTGTGCATTAGGGTTACTAGAGTGAGTAGCCAATGAATAAGGGGAATTGCTCTATAAGGAGCCTGACTACATACTCATCTCTTCTGGAAAAGGAAATGAAATTTTGATGCCTCTGGACAGATGTGGTCAGCTAGAGACCACAAAGAAACAACAACAACAACAAAATATTTCGTGTGTAGTTCTAGGAATTGAACCCAGGGAGTACTAAGGGGCAGAGTAGCTTTTTGCATTTTGCTGTTGCTGTCTGAGACACAGTCTTGCTAAATTGCCAGGTTGGCCTTGCCTCAGCCTCAATCCTGCCTCAGCCTCCTGAGTAGCTGAGATTAGGGACCTCATAATCTGCGCCTCCGTGCTCAATAAAAATGTCCTCTTAGAAATTAATGATGAAGGGGCCAGTGAGATAGCTCAGCAGTCTAAAGTAGCTGCTTAGGAAAGCTTAGGCAACTGCAGGGACCAACGATCCCAGGCACCACATGCTATGCCAGCCCCACCCCCAGGCAGGCTGATCCAGCCATAACATAAAGTTTTAAAGAAGAATTAATGGTGAAGCCATTCCTGACACCTGCAATCGTATGAGTGATGCAACTCACAGAAAGGACAGCAGGCCTTAGGTTGGGGACAGCTGATGCTTAATGGTCATGCAGGTCTTGAAAGCAGAACATGCTGCCATCCTTCTTCTTTACCCTTGTGTATCAACTTGTTTGAAATGAATTCTAACTTTAATATATGTGAACTTATTTTTAAATTCAATATATTGTCTTATTTAATAGAGAGTATAAATCAGATTAATTCATAATAAAATAACAAAATAAGATTGGTGCTTACAGTAGATTTACAGTAAAAGTCCAAAATGTTTACTGAAAGGTAGATGTAGGTAGTCATACATATCATTTTTTCTAAGCCTAGTACTATACCTGTGAAGCCATGCGTTAGGCAAGGTCTGAGCTGTGTAATACTCTTGGAGTAATTTAAATGATACAGTATTAAAATCAGAAGCATGGAAAGGTTAGTGGGAGATATGTAAAATTTCCATAAAGTGAAAGACTAGAAATTCACTAAGTGGTAAAAATATCACCTAGTTTGAAGATGATTTTACCTTCTTCATGAGGCCTACTGATACTTTATAACACAGAGATATGTTGGCTAAGACTGAAAGATGTCTTTACCAAAGCTTCTTGATAAATCAGTATTAAGGCAATGGTGAGAAGCTTCTGCTTCCCACCTTTTTTTGCCACCTGGATCACCAGGTAGCATTTCTCTCTGATGATATCACCAAGCTCAGTTGTGTCTCTTTGTGGAACAGGACCCTGGCAGCCCTGCTCTAACTCCAGTCATGCCACAAGACTATCTCAATTCCAAGAAAGCCTTTGTCTCCGTTTTTTCCCAGTGTAGCTAAAGGGTAGTGACTCTTAGGTCACCAAAACAGACTCTGTTCAGACAGTGAGCCATGCTCAAGAAGTGAGTAGGAAAAGGAAAAGGTACCCCTCATCAAGTACTCATTGTTCTTTGCACCACCAGTAAGAGGCATTCCTAAGACAAGTTCTCAAGGATCTTAGAAGAATCAGAGTTAAGCACTTTCTAGGAACGCTGCAAAGGATAGGTATCTGATTTGTTTTAACTGCAGGCATGTGTGTGATCAAATAAAGCAGATCCCCGAAGAGTCTTTTTCCAGATGTATACATAACATTTGTACTTTATCTGAGCTCATTTTGGATATAGAAGACCTTTCAAAAGTAATACAATCTTCGTGGATCGAGGGTTTGGTACTCAAGGACCCACGCTTCAATTCTCAGTTCCTTCAAGGAATGAATGTCTTCAGCTGCTGGTTTTAACTTGAAGCTACCAAAATAAAAACTACTACTGCTTCATTTTTTAAAAAAGATATGGTGTCAAATCTAGCAAATCAGTTTCCCAACTTGGGTTTTATAAAATACCGTACATTTTCAGTGCAAAGCTGTCTATAAATGTATTCAGAGATTATAAGAATCAATTTCCATGTTGTTATTTGTTCAGCCTGTGGAATTATAAAACATGAGTTTTCCACCCTATTTTGGTTATTGATCCAACTGATTGATACAGGAAGTACATATTCATCTTCAGAGGACTTGGATGAGTATGCACAATATTTCAGACTGAATTTTTCAATGTCTTTAAAATATTTAATTCAAAGTAGCATTATAATGTGTGATACACTTTTCAAAAATGTTATTTTAAGGAATTTCTTTTTATCTGTTTCTCCAAAAATTTTCTACCATCCTTTAAAAAATTTCTCTTTGACTAGATTTATTTAATAAAAATACATCTTTATAAAATCAGTCAGTTGGGGCCCGGCAGGATGGCTCAGTGATCTAAAGCACCTGCTTGGGAAAGCTTGGGCGGCTTCAGGGACCGCGGTTTGATACCCAGCACCACATGCTGTGCCATCCCTGCCCTCGAGGTAGTCTGAGCCGGCCATGAAAATGAGTGAATAAACAAACAAAGGTTCTGAAACAAGATAAAAATAATAAATAAAATTTTAAAAATCTTTAAAATCAGTCAGTTGGAATGATGGCCATCCCAAGTTTAATGTCCTATTTGTTGGACTACCCCAAATCCATGTTAACCTCAGAGGTCAGTCTTTGCAGGGCATTTCCAGTGTCACTAATGTAGCAGAGAAGGGCAGCAGCTACCTCGCTTTAGATGTGTATGAACAATCAATTCCCCTTCAAACAACCACAGCTCTTTTCTCACCAAAAATAGCCAAGGGCAGCAGCAAAGGGTGCGGGAGATCCATCATGAAATGTCCAGTGTCAATGTGTTCCCCCAATTTACTGGCTGACCTTCAGCTTGCAGCCACACTCCTGACCCTCATGAGATGGAGCCTAAGGGGGGGAAATGGCAAACAGCACCAATTCCTATGTCCTGTTGTTCTGTGGTCTCAATTAAGTGCTAATTAATTACCGCTGGCATCTTTGGTATGGCTTGTCAAATTGTATTTAGAAGCATGTTTTCACTGTTTAAATAGCAGTGGTCCAAAATCCACAGCTAAAAATCCCATGTGTTACTTTGCCCTCTCTTTTTCTGTTTTTCCCCTTTCAAATTGTGTTTAAAAATTCAGTAAAATGTATCTATAACCACCACAGGTAGCTTTCAGATGTAGCAAACAGGAATTGTCATTGTCAATTTTGATTAATAGTACTTCATTAATAAACATCCTGTTATTCAGTCTCCACCTGCAGTTGCTGATGTTGCCTGGAATCAATTAACTCATATAATTTGATTTATTTTACAAAGACATTTTGGGATATGCTGTGCCAGTGATAAAGGTTTTATTTTAACAGTTCTTGATTACAAAGTTAGATTGTACCTGAATGGATTTCTGTTTCTTTGTGGATGTGTATACATTTTTGTGTGTGGTTTTTGCAAGTAACTAGAAAGAAAATATTCTTTGAAGAAGTCTTGAATTTAAAAATTAATTTGAAAACATCATGGGGGGTATTCCTCTAGAAGATTCTGACTTTATCACAAGACTCCTAACAAACACAGGCCCTGTAGTAATGCGTGTCTTCTCTTAATGGAGCCGAGCCCGTTTCCTCAGTGCATTGTTGAATCTTCCTGTAATTCAAAGAACAAAATAGTGCAGTATTACCAAACCCAAAACTCTACCCAGGACTAAGATATTAGAGGCAGACATAATATTCAGCTTCGTGTATAACTTTGTTTTGCTTTGCTTTTAGATGTAAATTTTTCTCTACTAAATATTTACACAGTATGGTCTGGATCAATCCAATTCCATCCCAATTATGTACAGTATGAAAATATATCTTAGACTTCTATAGATACTTAAGATAGACAACATTTGATCCAAGACACAAAAGCCCGACTTAAACTAGGCCAAAAAAACAAAAGAGAGAGAATTTATTGGATTATGTAACTACACATTCCATGATTAGATGTGACTCTGGGCATAACTAGATTCAGTTGCCAAAGGGCACTGCCAGGAATTTGCCTCTTTCCATCTCTAAATTCTGCATGCCTCTACTTTAACTTTGTTTTGACTTTAGGATCTTTTCTCATGGAAGCAAATGGCAACACCAGGATTGTATCAGATAAGGTTAGCAACCTCTCGGGCATGTAAGCTTGTCTTTTGCTGTGGGAATAGAAAACTCTCAGGAATCATTCTCCTTGGCCTGGCTGTGTCTCTTGTTTATGCCTTGTTTGTTCCTTATCCATGCTCTGTAGCAGAGGAATGCCTGATTCATCAGCCAGGCTAGGAACACAGGCACACACACCCAACCCTGAGTTATCTTCTCTCAAACACAGAGACTGGGAGTGGCAAGCCACAGTTTCTCTCAAAAATCATCTTATTTAAAGAAAGAAGAAATAATTATTGGAAGGCAGAGAAACAAACAAAACAACCATGAAGAACAAAACATTCATCCACATTTGTAAACTGTAATGACAAGCTTTTTTCTCCAACAAACTATCCTAACCTCTGAGGGTAGTAATAGTTGAATCCATGGGGGGTGCTACAAGTGATGTCTAACTCACATGAAGAAGCACTGGCATCGATAATAATGAAAAGTCACCTTTCATTTCCCATTTTCTAGCAAGTTGGCATTAAGTCTTCTTAAGGAAATTAAGATGATACTTGATATCCGCCTGTCTGTGCATTATGTCATCCATGTAACACTAATGAGTAATCTTTGTGGTGCAAGCGTTGAACTAGCTGCTGAGACTATAATATAGACACCAAGCTCATAGAGGATCTCTGTACCAGGGCAGGAGAGTGTAGTGAGGAGGACTGAGGCTTCAGAATGAGGTAGAGCTGGGTTCCAATCTCAGACCTTTTATTTATTAATTGTGAATATACACAAAACTCTCATTCCTTCTGAGTTTCAGTTTCTACACCTAAAAATAAGTGTAGCATGAGAATTACATGAGTACCTATGTTATGCTGAAGGTAGAGCCTAGTCCATAATATAAATTTTCAAAATTACAATTTACAAATTTACAAAGAAATCATTTCCAATTATCTGGCACATAATACATGCCCAGGAAATGATAACTGGCAGCTACTGTCATGTGAAATGCAATGAAAGGCTAGATCTAAAGAGACAAGAACTAAAATACATAAGCAATATCTATTATGATAGATTCAGAAAAGACCTTAAGAGAGTTCATCCAGACTTTTAAAACTCTTCAGTAATTTCAGATTCAGTAGAATTTATCTTTTCTCCAATGAAAGTGTTCCCCAAGCACTCCCTTCCTTTCTGCACTCATATTTCACCAGTTTACATAATATTTAATTAAATTACATAATTACAATAATAAGTACAACTTGCATAAAGTTGTTTGGGACTCTCTCCTGGGACTTCCCTCTAGTGGGAACAGATGTGCACGGTTGAGAGTTATTAACTAGCCAGGAATATTGAATGTGTTGTGGGCATTGCCCAGTGCATTTTGCAGAGGAAATGGAGAGCTGGGCAAGTGGAAGTCAGCCAAGAGGGTGTCTGTAGGATGACAGAGATTTTCTGTATTCTCTTCCTCCACCCGAGCATCCAAATCCTTAAAGGCTTTCCTCAAAGTTGATATATTTACTTGTATTTTGAAAATAACATTCTATAGCTGATACGTGTAAACATCATAGCCATAATTTCTTTTTTCTTTTTCTTTTTTTTTTTTTTTTTTTTTTTTTTTTTTTTTTTTTTTTTTTTTTTTTTTTTTTTTGGTCTTTATGAGACAGGGTCTCACTATGCAGTTCAAGCTGGCCTTGAGTTCACTGTTGCAGCCCAGGCTGTTCTCGAACTCACACTGATCCTCCTGCCTCAGCCTCCCACGTGCTGGGATTACAGGCGTGAGCCACCACAGTTGGCTCCATAGCCATAATTTCAAACATGCTTCCAGAGTTGTTTTTGTTATTCTGTAGCATACCATGTATTGGGCAAAGGAACAGTATGAACATGGTAGAGCATGGAAAATGAATATTTGTTGCTGCCCTCATGCTTAAGTAAAGGAATATTTATACATACATTCATTTTTTAATAAATGTATATATATATTTTTTTTTCTGAGAAGGAAATAATGTAAACTTGTTTCACAAATGCAAATGATTTTATGAATGGGATAGAACCTAAAAGAAGGCTAAAACATGTTCATTGAATAACTTCTGGCCTTGTAACTAGCCAAATGCATGAAATCAAGAACTGTTACTTCAGAGGACACCCACTTGGGAATCCTCACCTGTCCCTCTATTCAGACAGGAGCTTTCTTTCCCTGGATAAATATGTTCTGCTCATTTAAAAAAAGAACCATTACTTCATTATTCCTGATGATCTCATAATAGTTTTTGAAACCTATGTGTTCATTGCTTTGCAATTCTAAGCATCAAGGTAACACACTGATGCCATATACTTTTTAGGCATGGGCTTGGTGAGTTAATGATTAATGATTCTGTGTTGTTTTAAGTCATATACTACCGTTAGCTGCAGAAATCTAAGGAGGCACTTACGGGCAAGCATGTACTTCTGCTGAAGTGAGTGCTAGATATGGATCACTGTGAGTGTCAAGCAGTTAAAATTTTAGGATCAGAGTAGAAAAAAAGTGCTGTCATTTAGAATTGGTCAAATTCAGAAAGAATTTTCTTCACTGCTGGTCCTGGGGGTCATTTAAGAACCTAACAATAATAACTGTACCCAACCTAATTTTCAATTTTGAATAAGAAGCTTGGGATTTTTCCCAGCAACTACTGATGTCCTCAATGGGTACCAACACTGAACAGGATGGCTCCCTGGCTAAGGTGATTTTAGCCAGATTGATTCCTTAGACTTGTCCAATTTTCAAACTTCAACGTAAGCACCATAGAAATCAACTAATACCACTACTTATGTGAATTTTATTCTATGGAGTCACTCTAGTGTCGAGCATTTCAGTGTAAACAACAATTTGAAGATTAATAATTACTTTTGATGAGAAAAAGATTTATGAGCAAAGGCATTACTATTTATTTCTTAACCCATGAGTTAAATTAATTATGCAATACAAATAACATGATCTGCTTTATAAATATCTTATATTCAATAGCAATTAGACAAGCCAGAACATCATAACACTATGTTTTGATATCAGGAAAGACATTCTAGTTGGATGCATTATTTGATTGAAATCTCTACCCCTGATGCAAGCAGCCATAGCAAAACCATGATCGAGTCTAATCATCAGAAGAAAAAGGATTGTTTTTGGTACAGAATCTTGAAGAATTTGAAAGAATATCGTTTTAAAGAGAGACTAGAGCCAGGTTTCAGATGAATCACATGTCCTACTAAGGAGCTGAGGTTTTACCCCATAAGCAATGAAAAGCCAGTATTGGTTTTTAGGCAGAAAAGATTGACCTATGAGACTAAGCTAAGAAAATCCACCATATGCAGAGGATCTTGGAAAGCTCTATAACCTGTATTTGGGGACAGGCAATGATAGCAATTTAAGTATGCTTGGAAGAAATTCTTGAAATTTTACTGTGGAAACTAGTAAAAGTGTTCAGGCATACTAGCAGAAGGAGACCACAGCACCTTCAAAGAAGCTGGCAGAAAATGGGTGAGAGAGTCAAGCTCTCCAGCTACCCAGCTGGGGATCAGAGCTGGATGCTGGTCCTCCAGGGGAAATGCAAGGCAGAAGCAAGAATCAAAAGCACAAACAAAAGGGCCATTTGGGAAAACCGGCCACGGACAGCACAGACTTTTTGCATCTTGTAATCAAGGAGCTGGCAAGCATTGTCAGCTCTTTATGTGAGACAGGCAAGACATGGCATCAAGAATTTTGGCAAATAGATTTAAACTATTACCCTAAAAACTAAAAGAAAATTTGTCCAACCCTCCAAATTTTATGAAATCGGAAATTCAGAATCTCTAAATGTTTTCAGAAAAGGTGTGCTTTTTCACCAGGTTGTTTCTGCCCTGATTCCTGCCACTCTCAGCTCACCCATGCTTACAGCTTAAAATTGTCCCTTTCTCTTGACAGTTCCTTTGTGTCACTTTCCAGGAGTTCTCTCCAGACTGTAGCTTTGGCTCAATTTTACCAAAGATTCATGCAGGGTGCAGAGATTACATCACGTCAGCTTAGTAGATAGCTTAGAGTAGGAGCTTAGAGGATTGGCAACCCTGTTAGCAAAATGGGTGGAGCTCACTTTGCCCTCTCCTTTCTTTCCACTTGGCCTTCACCTTCTCACCGCGTCCCTCTGCCCAAGCTCTCTACTTATATAAGGTCTCTTTTTGCACATAGAAGTCAGAAGTCCATTCATGTGTCCTAACCAGAGAACTGGGTGCCCTTCCAGGACGTGTTCTAAGGATTACCTTTTTATAACCAAAATGTCCCATCGAAATATTTCACTAAACAAAAAAAGAAAAACAGGATTTTTCCCTTAAGTGGAATTTTTCTGTCTGCTCTTAAAATAGAATTTTTCCCCAGTATACTTGAATTTATAAATTGGGCAAAGTTGTATCTGTGATTATTTCCAGTATAGGTTAATACATCTAAATTGATTTGCATACAGTCCACTGGGCTATCCCTGTATGTGTGCGCCCTCCCGACTACTACTGTCTGGTCACACAGGTATGTCAAAGTCTACCTCTTGACTTCCCATGACAGGTAGAGATGTAATCTCAGCAGCAAGGCAATTCCCTGGAGCCATTATACATGCAAAATATTTCTTCAATTGAAAAATGCTACTGGAAGAGTTCACTGAAAACTCCAGTGAACAAATTCGTGAAATTGCACTGTGGCAATGAGGAAAAACATTCAGAAGCATTATTCTCACCAGGTTGTTGATGCTATTTAGGAAATTTACTTTTTTTTTTTTTTGGAAATTTACATTTTAAAAGAGTGTAGGGTGGTAGTGATCACAATGTCAATGATGATCCACCTGGTCTCACAATGATCCAGTCCCAGGTAAGGCAGGTGCAGCTTATTATCTTATTCCAAGATAAATGTGGGCCTCCAAACTGTCAGCGACACATATAGTGTCTTAAAAGAAAATGAAATCCTCTCAGAAAATGGTAAGCGTGTGTCTACTTAGTTTCCAGTTTAAGGACTATATTTCTCTGCTTCACATTGATTCAAAGTGCCTATTATAGCAGAGCATGGTGGTGCACACCTGTAATCCCAGCACTTAGAAGACTGAGGAAGGAGGATCAGCGCAAGTTCAAGACCAGCCTGGACTACCAAAGTGAGCTCAGGCCAGCCTGAATTGCATAGCAAGACACTGTCTCAGAAAAGACAAAAAAAAAAAAAAAAAAAAAAAAAAAAAAAAAAAAAAAAAAAAAAAAAAGTGCCTGTTGTTTGGCAAATAATGAAATCACCCTACTCTCCCCCTCCATTTTTAAATATATTTAGACAAGGTCTACAGGGTCTACAGGCTCTCACTACACCACTACACAGATCAGACTTGCAGTGATTCTCCTGTTTTCACCCTCCCTAGTGCTATTATTACAGGAGCACGCCACCATGACCAATCTCAACTGCCATCACAAAGCACCCCAGGGGGAATTGAACCTATGTCACTGCACTCTGCCTGAGCAGGCATGTTAGTCCACTCAGTTATCTGGCTGGCACTCCCATTTTTAAAAAAATAATACTAAGTTGTGGATAATTGTAAAAGTCACAGACAAGAAATTAACAGTTACATTCGACACATCACATTATTGTGAAACTGCTCCGATTATCCTGTCCTTGTCCCCTTCTTCCTATTTATCCCACCTCAAATCAATAGGCCAATGATGAAAACATCAGAGGACAAAAAGTAACTCAGCAACATGGCCCTGTGTTCCCACCACAGCAGGTGATAGACACTTGGACTTCAGTGAGGGTACTAATGAACAATATTCATAAGACCTAATTGAAGAGCTTCTGTTGAACTATTTCCAAAGAAAGCTGCAAAATAAAGGTGAGCTAAAGAAAGTACTTTAAAATCTCCTACTAAGCATGCTCAAAGAGAGCATTTTAATTTCTTTTATTTTTAAAATACTCAACCATGTTCTTCAAAAACTTGGCTTGATCTTCCTGATGCAGTGATAACTGAAGTCGAGCCAACTTTGATGTTTTTAGATTCAGCTGTTTTTGAGCTATATGTGATCCCCCAAAAAGGTTGGAATGGATTTTTTTCCTGAGTGAAGAAGGAAGCATATGTTTTAACCCTCATGTGCCTTTTTTGAAAAAGATGAATTAACATCCTATATTTTATCCTTAGGCTTAAACTGAAGAGTTTAGACTGAAAGTCAGGGAGACATTTTTCAGAAATTAACATGGAGACTTGGGCCCTTAGGAATGAAGACCATGGATTTGCTCTGTCTCACCAAATACATGTGGCAGTTTGCGTGGCTGCTGCTATTGTTTTTAAAATGGCAGGGGAGACAAGGCGACGTGGGGACTTATGCAACAAGGACCACACACAAACTGAATTTCAGGACATCAAAAACACAAAAAACTATGCAGCAACACTGTAGCATCTTGAATACATTTTTTCCTGACCAGATATATGACATAAAGATTGGGAAATAAAAATGAACCCAGAAAGCTTTAATCCACCTGATGATCTAATTTTCTCCTAACTTACAGAAGCAGGAAAGGAGGTATAAATAATGAAACTGGGCAGTACCCAATCTAGCTGATCCCATGGAAAATGAGGGAACCTAGGGCAGAGAGCTGTCTGGGAGGCTTCTTATAGCCACATCTATATCATTTTTTGTGTGTTGTTTTGTTTTCATTTATGTATTTGGTACAGGGTCTCACTATGCAGATAGGACTTCTGGTCATCCTCCTGTTTACAGCCTCCCCAGTGCAGGGATTACCATGCCTGGACTCTGTTTCCAGCTCAGCATTCCCAGGGGTGGGGCAGGAGCTATATGTGGGACCAGGGATCAAATCCTGGTCCCTATGTTTGCCAAAGCAGGCACTTAGTCCACTGAGCGATCTCGCTTCCCCTACATCCCATTATTGTTATTGAACACACAGATGTTTTGTCAGATTTCCATCAGGGTCATATACTCCTCAGGTCAGAGATGGTGATGAGGAATGAAAAGAATTAAATCAGGGTAATTATGGCAGATGGGATCATTACCTAGGAAGGTATTCTGAGTTATAGCTAGATGTCCCCCAAAGCCCATGTGCTCATAGGTGGGATTCTGAGGCAGTGACTAGACCATGTGTATATAATAGCCATCACTGGACTAGCCCACTGAAGCACTTACAGTTAGCTAGGATACTGGGAAGCAAGGTCTGGTGGGAAGCAGTGGGTCCTAGTGGCTGTGGCCTGAAAGGCTATGGAGATGAAGCCCTCCTCTGCTCCTCCCTTCCTGCTGGGAGTCTTCACTGCACCCCGCCTGTCTGGCCCTGAGCTCCTTCTCCTCTCTGATACCTTCTGCCATGCCACCTTGGCTTGGAGTCAAACAACTATGAACTGAGACCTACAAATGAAGCTCTCCCCATTAAGTTGTAGGTGATAGGTATTGCAGCTCAGCAAAGAGAAAGCGACCAAGACAGAAGGTACACAACAAACAATCTTAGTGACGCAAGATTGTGTGTCACATGGCTCCCAGCTAACTCTGTGTGGGTAAAGAGTGACCTAGAAGCGGCTCTGCCCTGAGGTACCATCACTGAAACAGCATCTTGGATAATGCCAGCTTTTCAAGATCAGACATAGATCATCTTTGTGAATGATGAAGCAAGGTCAAGTCTAGAAGTCTAATAACATCAACATATATCTCTCTAAGTTATAACTCCTACTATATCTTGGTACATACTGAAACCTTTGGAAGAACAACAAAAGGAAATAATTGGTAAAAAAAAAAAAATGACAGATGTCTCATTCTCTTACAGTGTCAGAACTATGGACAGACAGAAAAACAAAAAATGAATCCAGAATGAAAGAAAGGTTTAAAAGGAAATTGAGTCTATGTTTATAGAAGAATTCCAATTCTGGATGAACTGTCCAACTCAACCAGTTGCTTCAGAGAAACTCGATTAAAGTGATGACTGAGGTGTTCTGCATCCTAGCCTCAGTTTCCTCTATTCCCCTCTGAGTCCAGTGATAGCCAATCAGAAAAGAACCTGGCCCGGAGGCTTGTCAGTGATGATAATTGAAAACATCTGTCCGTGTAGCAAGTGTGGGAAGCTAGTGCTGTTCCCTGACAGGGAGTTCTCAGACAGCAAAGCCATAACCACGGCTGCGCTCATATTCTCCTTCATAGACTTTCTCACTGCCAGCTGTCTTTATTCTCCTGCCAAGAAAGCAAGGAGCCTGGGGCTCTGACCCAGGCTGGGGTTAAGTGAGCTGGGAGTGGGAAAAGGAGGGGGCTTAGAGTGCTGGGGATAGAGTTGAGGGATATCTGACTGGGAACCAAAGAAACCAGAAATTGAGGGAATAGAATGACAGAGACACAAAGAAGCTGTAAGAGCAGAGACAGCAGTGGAAGAACATTTCAGTTGCTAGACCCAGGCAACGTAAGAGTTGGTCTTGACATAACCATTTCAATGAGAAATGCCTTTTCACCTTCCCTATGTCTCAAATTTCCCACCCTTAGAACAGGAGGAATAATTGTACCTCTCTCATAAATGTGTTGTTCAGGGAGACAACATAATGCATTCGAGGTTAAGCAAGGACTAAACACATCTTAACTATGCTGTGAGAAAGAGGCTCCCCACGAGCCCCTGAAGTTATGGAAATGTAGAGGCAGAAACCTCTACTGAGGAACATGCTACCTATTCCATCGTCACTGTGACACTGACTTAGCTGATCACCATGTTGGACATGGCTTGTCTTCTGCTCATACCCATCGCTGAAGGACTTGGCCAACCTGTGCTGTTGAGTTCTCATAATTACCTCAGTACTAGTCTCTGCCTAAAGAGCTGCACTCTGGGCTGCACTAGCTTCTGTCACCACTGTCTGGCTTCCTCTCTCTCCCAGTGCTCCAGCGACTGTTGCCATCCCAGTAGTTTGCCAGATCGTTTGACTTGGTGTTGAAAATAGCAAATGGATATCAGGTTAGGAAATTTCCAGTAAACATTATTTCAGCCAATTGAGGAGAAAAGTCTAGATGGTATGTTAAAGCAAATCTAAAACAAAGAACATAAGACCTAAAAGCACAAGGAAATAATGTTCTTAGGAAAATTGAGATATTTTCCTTGTCAGTGACAAGGAAAAAAGAGCTTTATGAATGGTATTTTAATGCCAGGTAAAGTGGCATATGCATGTAATATCAGCACTCAGGAAGTTGAGGCAGGAGGATCAATATGAGTTCAAAGCCAGCTTGGACTACATTATGAAACCCTATCTGAAAAAAAAAAAAAAAAAAAAAAAAAAAGATTATGAATCAGTAAATTTAGAAAGAAAACACAAGCAAAAAGAAAATCTGTAAAACACATTTAAAACTAGCAAATTATCCAGATGATTTCATTGTTTAAGAGACTCTCTACATGAGGTTACCAACCCTAGAAATTGCCTTAACCGTCACATTGTAGTTGTATTTACAACTAACTCACAGCTATTTGCTACATCATGACATTCTCTGGGAAGCTAGAAAGAAGAAATCCAGCTTGCAAAGAAGCAAAACTTAACTCTAGGGTGGGTCTTACATTGTGAAAAAATTCTGCCCAACACATGGTGGCCAAAAAATAATAGGAAAGGAGAGTCTTGAGGAGACCACTTTGTCTCATTAGGGAGAAACAGTTCTGTATTGTATATGGATCCAACATAAACACTGGCTCAGAATGTTTCTCTACTGACAGTGTTTGCCTTTCCTTATGGTCATCAGCTGGGTGACTACCACTACTTGGCTGAGAAATGCTTCATCCATAAAGAAAAGCTCCATAAGTAATAATGAGTGTGAGTTTGTGTTCATTATAGAGCAAGAATTCAGATTCAACAAGAGACTTTTTTTATCCAGTTGAAATGAATCAAGCTGTTTAACCTAATTGAGTGACTATAAATCAGGAGTGTTGTGATGTTAGTAATCCCTCCAGATAAGTCATTGCAATGAGGAGCCACATACTAGAACAAATGTACAAATGTGAAAGGAAGCAAATCCGTGGACCCCCTTCAATTCACCAGCCTGTACATATTTCCTATCTCTAGAATCGTTGTTGTAATAAAACTATCACTTAATAGCTGAAATTAGTAAATCTTTCTTTACCATTAAGACATCGCATTTGTCCTCATAGTGATTGCTTTTTTACCATACACATTCAATTACAGAATATCCTAATCTTCTGATAAATAGTAAGTGTCTCTTTTACTTTTCTCTCCTTGCTGAATGAAGTACCCAATTCCCAAAATTAAGGGAAGAAATATTTATTTAGCTCACAGTTTGGGATATTTTAGTCCATACTCAGCTGGATCCAAGGAATACTGGTGTATGGCAGAGGGCACCAATTCATAGCAGTGGAAAACAGCAAAATAACAAGAGCAAACAGGAGGAGGATCAGCAACAGTAGTTACAGAGAGAAAGACTCTCCCTTATGTTGCATTCAGGCATCTACCCCAGGCTCGGTGTATCACTCACACCCATAATCCCAGCAGCATTTACACCAATAGTCCCAGCTGAACTCTCACCCATAATCCCAGAACTGAATCAGAAATTAATTACAAGCTCTAAAAGTCTCCCTCATAACTGCATAAGGCTCTGGGGGTGGGGGGGACAAATGCACATAAACCATAATATTCTGCTCTGAAACCCCTGCCAAGACTCATGCACATCTCTTTATACAAAAGGCATTTTAGTCCATTTGTAAGAGTTGCCAAAGTCCTATAGCTTTAGCATTGCTGAAAAGTCCAAGTCTTCTCCAAGATCTAAGGCAAACTATTAGCTGTGAGTTCCTACTTAAATGAAAAGTTAAACACTTTGAACATTCAATGGTACGTGTTAAACATTACCATTTCAAGAGATACAAAAAAGGGGATATAAGGTATTGGGACCAAAGCAAGTTTAAAATCCAGCAGGGTACACATTAAATCCTATAGTTCCATGTGGAACATCTGAAACAATCTCTGATGAGTTGTGAGCTCCAAAGGCCTTACATGGTTCTGCCCTATGGTACTTTTGGTGGTAGCTCCCTTGACCACCCTCTTCAACTGACTTCATTACCTCCTTGTAGTTCTCTTAGATGATCCATGTTTCTAGATTACCCAAATTTCTTGGGCATCCACTGCACATTAAGCTTCTTGCACTCTATTTCACATACTGCCTTCCCAGAAACACACTGCCTGACCTTGCAGGCCTTCTAAAATTGAGGCGGAAACCTTCTTAACCTCAGAACTCTTGCATTCTTCAAGCACCTAAAACCAGTGCCAGGTGGATGATGCCAAGGTCTGCTGCCAGCCAGAACAGTAGCCAGGCTTCCTTCTTTTTTGGCCATAGGGATGGAGTTCATGGATCTCTGAGGACTCTGAACCTGAGCCTGAAGAACAAATTCTCTATGCTGGAGCCATTCTGGAATGTGGTGTGGCCGCTGCTGCCATTATGGAACATAGCACCCTCCGGTTTTCTCTCCAAGGCAAAGTGCCTTAACCTTGAAGTTCATGCCTCCTGTGATGTCCTCAGGCTATCTTTTTCATTATGTGTTCCTTCTTAGCAACAGTGGAGTTCCTTTCAGCTCTATCTTTGCAAGCCACAGCTTTTTTGGCACTTCCTTTCTGGCCAAACTCACAACATTTTAAATCATCCTGCTGGGCTTCTTGCTGTTGATTCTTAACATGTATGAAACTAAAATCCCCAACTATAGCCATGTCACTGCTTCAACATTTGACAGACTTGAATTTTATTTGTGAGATTAAGCAGTCCATCACGCTTAATCTCAGTCTCAGCCAAAAATCTCTGGACATGAGAAAAATGCAGATAAACTTTCTGCCAAGCCGAAACTCGTGCTCTGAAGTCCAACAACAATGCAGTGTTTATCCCAGAAGAAACCACCCCAGCCTTATCTTTACAGCAGGATTTCTATCATCATTCTGGTCTTCTGAGCTTTGAGCAGAATCTCCCATGTAGAACAGCTGAAGCTGTGCCACTGCTTCTCTTATAGGTTATATCCCCAAACCCTTCCTATCTCTTCCTATAAATCATTCCTAAAAGCTTGTAATCCACATGATCAGGTTTAGTTACAGCAACAATCCCACTTCTCTGGTATCAAATTCTATTTTGGTTATTTTTCTCTCATTTCTAGGAGAAAATACAGACACCCAAAATTAAGGAAGAAAAGGTTTACTTAACTCACAGTTTGAGATTTTAGTTCATACTCACCTAGGTCCAAGGAATACTGGCACATGGAAAAGAGCAGCACTTCATGGTAGCAGAAAACAGCAAGAGCAAATGGGAGGAATAGCAGCAGCAATAGCTATAGAAAGCAAAGCTCCCTTATGTTGCATCCAGATTATCTGCCCCAGGCTGGGCATAACACTCACATTCATAATGCCAGGATCACTCACCCCCATAAGCCCAGCACTGAATCAGGAATTAATCACAAACTCTAGAAGTCCACCTCATAACTGCATGAGGCTCTGAGGGGACAAATATGAGCAAGCCACAACACTAAGTCCTCAAAATATGAGAAAGGAAGAAATGCTTATCTTCTGAAAACTGCATTTTAAAAATGCATTGTTTTTAATTTTTTATTTCTTAAAGAGAATACAGTACAAAATAGTGTTAAAATAGAAAAAATACAAATGGTATAGAATTTCACTTAACTAAGTAATATGAATTTCACAGTATTTGTTGTAAAGCATAGTGTTACCTCCCAACTTGTTCATATTACCAAATATATGCATGCAATATTGGAAGAAGAAAGAAATATATAAGAAATTAATAAGAAAAAAAGAGAAACAATTGGGAAAAGGAGAGAAAACATTGTCTGCTACTTTCCACAGACTAGCAGAAATCCACAGTGCATTTGTCTGAACCATCCTGCTTACATACATAGATAAATCCCTTTCTTCCACTTTCTCTCCTGTCTTTCTCCTCAACTCAGTAACTCTTTCCTCTTGAATAAATTCATTCTCTTTTTGTAGTATGTATTGTACCCCTCAGATTCCATTTTGTCTTCTGGGTTTAACACTAAGGAAACAATATAATGTAAAAACACAAATTTTAGAGACCATAAAATTGCTTTAGGTAAAAGTGAAGTAGTTCTATGTGGGCTAATCTCAAAGGATCACTGAGGCTTCCTCATCTATATGGGCACTCACTCTAAAACCTGCTTAGATGTTTACCTTTGCAAAGCATTTCTAGTACATCCTTTAAGTCTTTTATATGCCTATACCTTTATCTGTCTACAATTTTAACCTTCTTTCTATTTTCACTTAAGAGCAACATATTTCCACAAACAATTTGTCTCAGGATACCAGACTCCTTCTCATCCAGGGATGCGTCCTATTCGTTCTACTGATATAACCAGGCTCCTTTTGAAATTTCAGGCTCCTTTGGAAGTTGCTCCTCCGTGGAAGGGCAAGCTCCTGGCACATATTCTCTACTCCCAAGGCCACATATGTATTCCTGACTGGTTTCTCACCCTCCCACACAGATGCTTCAACTTCAGGGTCTGCTCCCACAGGGCAAGCATCCATCATCCCACAGGCAGGAATGGCTAACCTGCATGTTCTCCCCTTGCTAGAGTGGGTCTCTTTACCCAGTACCACTGCTCTTTCATGGGTGCTATGAAAACAATATGCAGACTTCATACACATTGTTATTGGTCTGAAAGATTGGACGTTCATATCTTGTTTTATCAAATCCCTATTACCTGCTACTCTGATTCTTCTTCCATTTTAATAAGTAAGTAGAGAGATTATAAGCACATACTACCTAATATGGAAAGTAGGAATGAGCACACACCTAAAATATACACATGTATGTATAGCAAGATAGACTACAAACCCCTTACTCTTCACTTCAGATTCCTTTTTTTTTCTTTCATTTTTGTCCATTGATATGATTTGCAATATATTTCTGGTGGTCACTCTTTATTACTAATTATTTCAAGTCAGAAAAGTTTAAACTTGTTAAAAATTGCATTTGCACAGGAAAAAAGTATCCTCCAGTCCAAACTTCTGGTATTCCAAGTAGGGAAACTGAGGCTTTGGAAGGCTGAATGGTAAGGGAAGAAAGCATTGGAGCCAGGAGACCAAAGAAAGCATTATTTCCTTATTTAGCTCATCTTCCATTACATTCATGAGGCTCAAGCCTCATGGACTCCTACTTTTTTGCCAAGCTCTTTGATACACTAGACCACTGATTATGGATCAATGCACATTTCTGCAGGTCAGCGAAATAGATTAGATACTCTCTCCTCTTTATATATTCTCATGTGGATCATGAGAGCATGCAAATCTTATCCCACCAGGATTCTCCTTTGCATTATGTATTTTCTGTAAGGAAAAAGGACTTATGAAACCAGACAGGAAAGAGGAAAGAAAGAAAGAAAGAAAGAAAGAAAGAAAGAAAGAAAGAAAGAAAGAAAGAAAGAAAGAAAGAAAGAAAGAAAGAAAGAAAGATAACCTGCATGGCTTCTGTATTCTATTTTTGATGTCGCAGCCTCATGTAAATTCACACTTGAAATTGAATTATCCAAAATTCATATTTTGCATGTATTGAATTCCCCATTCCTCAAGAAAATTTTTCTGTTATCTTTTACTGCTGTATTTCTACATTACATTTTCCAATTTCTATAATTTTTGAAAGAAAATAAATAGGAGAATGAAATAGAAAGGTTAGAAAGAATAGCAGAGAAGGCATCTGTATTCCCTGAGTGAGACCAGCTTTTACTCCTGAACATAAGACAAAATAAATGAGAATATCTGTAGCCAGCTTTTTTCTGACTGAAGATACAAAATATTTGGTGGATTCCAGTTCTTTCCTGCTGGAGCAAAAGTCTTGCAGACTGAAAAGCTTAACCTGTCAATCACACATAAAGTACACAAAAAAATTTTTTATGAACATTAGGTTTAGAATGTTTGAGCTTTCTACTGCAAACAACATTTGGAATAAAGTTGTAGGTAACATACCACCTAATCTCAAAGATTTTAAATTTAATTGAGGAAGATAAAACATATGTGCACGAAATAACTTGGAGATAAAAATAAAACACATGAGCAACAATGCAATAGAGTGAATGCTTAAATGCCAAGAAAGCAAATAACAAAGTAATCAGAACACAATTTGTAAAGGTTTCCTAGTAGAGATGCACGTAAATGTGATTTTGAGTATGGTGAATGGCATAGGTGAGGTGATAAAGATAGCAGTGACGTAAGTGCAAAATGATTCAAACACCTGGGGCCATAAGGATAGATGAACAGATAAATGGACCTCTAGGCCCCTAGTGGATTTCAACCTGCTTTCATTGTAATTTGTTTTTTACCTTTAAAAACTGATAATTTTATTTTTCAGGCCAAGTTTAGATTTCCAGAGAAACCGAACCTAAAGTTCAGTCTTCATACACTCTCAGAGAGTTTTCCTGGGACATATATGAGCACAGCTTCCCAGTCATCAACATTCACACCTGTAGTATATTTGCTGTAACAGAAGAGCCAGTACCAAGATATTATTAACTAAAGTCTACAGGTTTCATTAGAGTTCAGGCTCTGTGTGAGATGCAGCCTACGAATCTTGAACAAAGTACTATAACCATGGCATAGAACAGGTTTTCCACCCTAAAAGTTCCTGTGCTATAACTAGTTGTCACCCACCCATGATCTCCTATTGTGTTTTTTTTTTTTTTTTTTTTTTTTTTTTTTTTTTTTTTTTTTTTTTTTTTTTTATCCTGTGTTTAGGACAGGGTCTGCAGGGTCTACAGAGTCTCACTATGTAGTTCACACTCGTCATGATTCTCCAGTTTTCAGTCTCCCAAGTGCTGGGATTATAGACCTGAACCACCACACCCAGTATTAATTGCCTTCTCAGTGTGCTCTGAAGGCAGAACCAGCACAGCAGGCGGGGATCAAATCCTGGTCACTGTGCTCTGCCTAAGAGGGCACTTTAGTCCACTCAGCTATCAGGCCAGTCCTCTCGTACTATCCAGATCACTTTGCATTTCCCAGAATATCAAGTAGTTGAAATAATTTGGTTCCTTTCCCTTAAAGACTACATGCATTTGTGGCCAGCGAGGTAACTCAGTGATCTGAAGTGCCTGCTTAGGCAAGCTTAGGCAACCGCAGGGAGTGCAGTTTGATCCTGGGCACCACTTTCTGTGCTAGCCCCACCCCGAGGGTAGGCTGAGTCAGTCATAACATAAAAACAAATTTAAAAATTGTTAAAAAAGACTACGTGCATTTAAGATTTCTCCGTGACTTTTCATAGTTTGATAGTTCATTTCTTTTTGTCTCAGAACACTAAACTATCATGTGATTAGACCACGTTTCCTTATCCATTCAGCTAGCCGAGGACATCCATGATCTTTTTTTCACTTAAAAACAAAATTTTTTGAAGTTAAATTTTACATATGTGAGTAATTTAACAAGACATTTGTCAGGTAGGACTGTGTGTTTCTTTTTTATAATTTTATTACTTTTAATAAGAAATAACAGTGAGACAGTTTCAAAGCATGTTAGTAGGACAGGCACAATCATTAATATAGTGCATATTGTTGTCTTCATAGTTCAGAGTACAAAATACAGACATGATAACTTTTCTAAACACTATTGGTACAAATATTTCTTCTCATTGGGCTAAGATAAATTAGTTGTTTGCATAGTCCAATATTCCATAATAGTAGTGGATTATCAGCAGAACTGGCATTGTCAGAATCTGTTGACTTGAGCCTTGTACAGCTCAGCATATGTATTTGGCTTTACTTTTTATGCCTCCTGGTTAAACCTCTCTGCTGGATGGTTAGGGCCAAGTTAAAGCAAGAAGTATATAACAAAACAGGTAACTTTTGTATCTGAAAATTTCAGTTAAATCCAGCCAGGATTTACCTTGAAACCATTTTGTAGAACTTTTGTCAGTGTCCAAAGCATGTTTCTCAGAACACATTTGCTTTCCTCATTGAGACATCTTTGTCTCATGGACTGTGCATGACAGAGTCAAAGCCCCCTTGGTCTTCTTGCTTCTGTCTCTGATGCCATGAGAAAAGACAGTTTTAAAATACCCAGTCAGGCCAGGGAGATAGCTCAGTGGCATAAACACCTGCCTGGCAAGTGCAAGGTTCTGAGTTTTGTTCCTGATGCTGCAAAATAAATAAATAAATACATACATACATACATACATACATACATACATAAATACATAAATACATAAATAGACTGCACGATCAAATGATGAAATTAAGTAGTACATTTCCAAATGAATGTGGCTATTATCAAATATCCATAGGAGGTAATACCTTTTCTTTTCCTCTGGAACTACAACACTGAATTGTCTTCACAACGAACCAGAATGAAATTCCAAATTTGAAGTCATTCCTTTTTCTCTTTTTTTATTATAGTGCTAACTATGCCCCCAAAAAAATGATTCTACAAGCTTTTCAAATGTAACATCTGAGCTGCTGTGATTCTCCACATGGAAGCAAATGTTACCTTGCACATCTGTGTCTTTCTTTTAACCCCAAATAACACTGATAACTCAATTACTTGAATGGAAAAATAGGAGGCTGCACCTCCATTTGAAGGGAATTTGTAGTGAAAACCATTTATGTGGCCTGTGATTCTGTGTACACATTGGTTTTAAGGCAGTACGCATGAGGCTTTGCCAAGAACATTTTAAAGTTCAAGCAGAGAAAAAAAAAAATAATCACAATATCTTTCAGTCATTTGCTGCTCATATTTGTTTCCTTAAAATGCACTGTTAAATGCTCCCTCCACAAAGATATTACTTGGTAGGCGGGGGTATATCTTATTACTGGGTTATTTTCCAGTACATTTGGTGTAGTTAAGGTAAAGTGTATTAACTTTCTCTCAAAATAAAGATGAAAACAGAGTTGTAGCCGCTATGAACGCTTCAGCCATTGTCAAGAAGTTAAGAACTGACAGGAGGTCCAAATAATCAACTGTGCCTGGTGCATACTCTGTAGTCTTCCCCTGGGATATCTGGTTTAATCCAACAATGTATCTGACTGGCATGAATGTAGAATTACTTGCAATAAAGATTTTATTTCAAGCTTGGATGATTTCCCCCAAAACATCTTGTCACTAAGGCAAAGTATATCATAGAATATCTGATTTTTTTTTCCAACAAGTCAGCTTTTGAGGGGGGAAAATACACATTTCAACTCAAGTACTCAACTCAGGTCATTTCACTGTAAAAGTCACATTTTAACATATCTAGACTGATTAAAGATTTGCTGTGTTAGAGAAATCAAGGAGCTGTCAAGAGAGCTTACCCCAAAGTCAGGAAATGTAAAGAATAAGTAACATGTCTGCTGAGCTACAGTTTGCACTTTCCTGGCAGTAACCTCCAGTCCGAGAGCGGGCAGGACAGATGACTCTTCTAGCTAACAGTCGGCTTCTAGAATATTTGTCTTTTTGCTACTGAGGAACATTTAAAGGTCACATCTTCCAATAAGTATGAAATTGTTTCCAGGCTATAAGGGAAATAATGAATGGCCTGGTCATGATCACACTAAAATGATCTTCATTTCTCTATTTATTCTCTTCTGTCTTTGTTCTCTTCTCTTCCTTGATGATACCACATTAAGTTAGCACCTTCAAGACGGCCTAACAGTAGGTAAGAGGGCCTCACTCTTATTTTGAATTCACTTAAATCTTTCATTTGGTGCATGCTTACATTACTTCAGCCTTGGGGTCACATTGTTTAATTTGTGTTCGTCTTGTGTAATCTTAAAAAATAGCTTACATTACCTACACAGCTTCACCCTTTACGTAATGAAAGAACACAAATGGGACAACTTAGCAATAATGGAATACAAGTCATTATTTGAACATTTAACAATCATAGCACATTATAATAATTTAACATTGCTAAGTTCAAAATCCATTCCATCTCTTATTATATTTTTATGAATAATGTGTAAGGTTGTAATATGAAGTATGGGTACAAATGAAAACTTCAGCATGTTAATAGTAGATAAAACTTACAAAAAGTTTAAGAGCTGTGTCCCTGTCTTTCACTTAACTAGCTGTGTGAAATTTATACAGACAATTTCAGCAAGAATTCCCAGATGCTCCTACATGGGTAGCATTTTTGAAACCCACCCCACTGGGTAGCATTTTTGAAACCCAGAGGTCTAGACCTCACTCTTGGATTATCAAATCAGAACCACTCTCCTTTTTCAAAAGCACTAGCCAGAATGGAAAACCACCCTTTCTTCTTGTTAATAAAATAACAATTGACAGAGACAAATGTAATCACATACGATAAAAGTCAGCATTTCTAAAGTGTGCAGTTTTCACAAAATTTAAAGTCTACCCTCCAAAAGAAATTCAGGGAGTCACTTTCGTCACTCGCTTTACTTACTAAATGAGGAATCTGAAGCTCAAAGAACTGCTAAAACTCTTCTATTGTCACACAGTACGCATAGAAGGGAAGCTTCAGAAGCTGAGTCCAGATTGCAGCTGTCCTTAGAGCAGAGGTTCTCCTTATTTCCAGTCACAAACACAAGTTTTACAATGTACCCAGGCCCCGCTGCAGGCCAATTGTGACAGATTCCCTGTGGGTGGGTCCCAGAAACCGACATGTTTTTGAACATTCCACAGATGATATTCACATGCAGGGTGGATCAGGAGTGACCAGAACAGGCTTGGGCTGTATGAATTACTATCCAGATATAACTGACGATGTTATACCAGTTTTGCTGAGGATAAAGCATGAATGGAAAGTAAAAGGGAAAGATCCATAAAATGTCAGAATTTCTCACAAACCCCTGATCTCGTAGAGTTCACAGCTACTGCCACAGGGTGGTTTTAGCACTGTCCTGCTTACCTAATAACCCCAGTGAAGAGGTGGCACTCGATGGGGAAGAAAGGGAAGTCAAGCTGTGAAGTGGGATCACAACGTCTGTCCAATTCTGAGGAGTTCTGAAGCGTCTGGGCCCTCCAGGGCGACTTCCAGATATGAAGTGCGTTGGCCTTTACACATTCACTCACATGTGTCCCTGGCCATGAATGTTGTTGGGAGTCTCTCAGGGTGACACCTGCGGGGCCAACTGCTGAATCGGTATGTGGCCTGCCTACCTGGCAACTGGGCGACAAGTCTCTCCTTAAAGACAGGTGTGGGCAGCACACCTTGTGTCCAGCACAGTACTCTTTGAGCCCCTGCAATGCATTATTGGTATGTTTGGGAAATAGCTGCTCCCAGAATTCCAGAGGCCTCTTTCCTGCGGTAACCAAATAAGAGATAAAGGACACGCCCAGCAATTTGAGATAGTTCTACATTCAGCTCCCCATTCTGTTCTGCCACTATCCATTTAGGTTCTTTCCATCTGCCTCAGCTATGGCCTCTGCTAATCATGGTGATTGGCTGTCCTGATGCAGCAACTTAAAGCTTCACATATGAGGGATCCAAGCTCCTGTTCACTGCAGGATTTCTGCCCTGTGCACGACCATCACAACTATTCTCACAACAGAGAACCTGGAGGCCTATGTAGCTCTACTGGGTGCCACACATATTATTCCACATTGGATCATTTTATTATATAATCATTTATATATATCACCTTCACTGGATCAGGCTAATCATACCAGCTTTGATAGTAACTCTTGGCTTTCACTGCTAGTCCTTAACTTCAAGAAGCCCAAGTGCCCAGGAAGCCATAATAGCTAATAATACTATGATTAGATGCACCAACATAATACAGTGATGCAAACACAGAATAGCGTTCTTTTAAGCTGCCTATTCTGTTCCTGATAATGCTGTGTTCTGTTCTTGTCTTCCTAATTCTGAGTCAGGACTCTTTGGCTGCTACTTGTGCCTTGCTGTTTTTTATTAAAATCACATCTACCTCACTTCCAGCAATTAAGCGCCTCACCTGGCTCTAATATTCCATGCTCTTTGGCATTAATGAGTTCTGTCATGTGCTCTCCTACTGCCCATGCTTATAAAATGAAGGCTTCTGTCCTTGTAAATGGGATTTGTAGAGTGTGATAGTTAAGAAGGACCCTTCAGTTCACTCACCCTGTAATTTCTAAACAGTCTCCTACTCTAATTTTTAAATCCCTCATGCACTACACAAGCTCTTTATCTCCAAGGATACAATACCTAACTCCCCAGCAGCAAGAGTTTTGACAATTGGGCTGTCACCTTGTGCGAAGATCTGTCGCAGCTCCATCTGCCACCATTCCCAGATTTTTTTTCTTTCTGGTGAGGTGACAGGTGACTAAGCTGTAAATCTCCATCTTGTTTTCTGGCTGTCTTGGACTACATCTAAAACCAGAAGTCACAGGTTCAGTTTGCCAGGAGACCCTAATGTAGAGTGTGACATGCAAGGTATTTGTTGGCTCCCGTCCCTGGAAGAAAGGACGAAGTGTCAGCAGACTGGGCGCAAAAGAAGATGAGCTCGTATGAACCCTACTAAGTTACATCCAACACCACAGGAAGCTCCAGCACTCATAGAGCCTGTCAGAGTGGTCCCACCATGGACATGAATGGGCCAGCACTTCTACTAACAATGAGATCAGCCAGTGTCCCTGAGCAATATTTCTTATTGCAATTTTTTTTATTTTAAACAGAAAAAAAAATTGATGATAAACAACAAAACAAGTGAGTTGGACAGTTACAATAGTTGATACATTGCTTATTATTGTCTTTGTATTAGTTCATCAGAGTACAAGGTATAGACAAATATATGACATTTTTGCCTGAACAACAGTAGCACGGTGCAATTCAGGTAATCCCTGAACAAGAGGACATCCAAAGCCCATCTGCACACCTTGCAAATAGGCAGAAGATCTTTTCTTGGTAAGGAGACTCACTGGCTCAACTTTGTGTCCATATAAGCCACATCATTACCAAAGTGATCAGTGTAGCAGTGATTTCTTAGTAGCCTGGAGGAGTCAAGAAACCTTTGTTGTGAAGCTCAAGATAATGTGTGGCAGTAGTTCTCTAAAACACGAGATGGAGGCAGTCCATCCGGTTGATAAAGCCTATTACAGCAGGAGATCACAGACATGTGGGCTGGACAGTCAGGCTAGGTGTAGGCCCAGCAAATATATTTGCAAAAACATACAAAAATACATAATTCATTCCTCTTCTACAGTACAGATGATAACTGTATATGTGTAGAAGCAAAATAAATAATTTTCTGTTTTTGAGCAAACTGTTATTTAAGGTTCTTAAAGGCTTGCATTTCTGAAAATACATTAAGCAGTCTATCTAAAATAGAATGTGATGGTCAGATTGTAGAGGGAAAAAAAATGGTGTTATCTTTAAATTCAAGCCATTCGTAGCATTAGCAAGACCAAAATTGTACTCTATTCTAACCTTTGCAAGTTTTATTCTGACTAGATACATGTTGCAATCTTGTCAGATATCATATGGAAAGGAAAGACACTCTGTACAATTACCATTCCTTAACAAGCTCTCAAGAAATATTAGCTCTTTTCATTTCCACCTTCATGCTCTTGTTTTCTCTAAACTCGGGTGTGCAAGAATGTAATTATTGTGCCATAATTGAAACTAATTTATATCTCAAGAACTCTTCCTTCTAAATGACTTAAATTTAGTCAGACTGTCCTCCAGATTTTCCTGGGTATTTCTTTTTCTATTCTGGAAGGCTATGTACAGCATAAGCATTTGGTGGAGTGCAGGGAGGGCATCCGATTATACAGTATTTCAACAAATATTTATTGAGCACGTAGTGCTACAAGACAAACACAAATCTTAGTCTAAGAATACGCACCAGACAAAAACAGACCATGTCGTTGGGCTTCAAATGTATACATTCTACTAGAGAAAGACAGTAAGGCAGATCAGCAGGCTGGAAAGTGTCTGGCTTCTGCCACGCCTGTGGATTGGTGGCCCTTCCTGTCTGGATTTTAGTAATTATCTCCAACAGCTAGTGCTAGGCCTGGCCCTCTTTCACGGTGTGAAACAACATTCTGTACTGCAGCCTTAGGTCAACTTTGCTTAGCCCTGCAATAGCAGTTTCTACTTGACTGTCCTTAATACACTAGACAAGGGTTATATGGTCTGTGTCTATACCACTGCCTGTTTCCCAAAGAATAATGGTGTCTGAACTCGGAATGTTCAGACCATCTTAAGTTCTTAGCTCAGAGGAGGACAAGAAAGACTTAGAACTTTGTGATATGTCGTTTCCTCTCAGTTCTTCATGATTCTCCCTCCTCAGAGTAAAAGAAAATCTCTCCCTGATCAGCACCACGGTAGCCCATAGCCCATTGCCTCCCCTCCAATCAGCCTGGCCTTAGTTCTGAGCTCTTAGCAGCACTTAGCTTTTGAAACTCAAAGACATTATCCTTTGAAATTCCACTACCCTAACTTACAATTTTATGGTGTCTTGGCTAAAACTCAGGGAAAGTCAAGTGTCAGAGGCAAAAAGATAAGCCAGAAAGTTTAGTTATTACAATACTATCTCATCTCATTTTAAATGATACCTTAGCTTTCCTAGGACTTCAGTTCTACTGGCATTACTTGAGAGCACAAGCAACACTTCAAAAATGATTCAGTCTGCCATTGCATGTAGGAAGCTCAGAGGTCTTCTTGCCTGAATACATCCCTTGATGGAAAACTTATGACCCTTTTATGTGCAAACATTTAATGGCTTTCATATTTTGAAGGGGAAATCTATACCAAATATTAATAGAAATCAAGTTTAAATGAAAGATTATAAGCGATTTTTTAAACTTGTCTAAACTTCCTAAATTTTCTAAAATAAGTGTGAATATGAAAAGCTATTTTGAAGCAGTTTTTCTATATTTACACACTAATTAGTAACACAAAGTAGAATTGGTCCCTTAAATAATTCACGTAACTGGGCCATAAGAAGAAAATTTGCTTTTCCTTTCTATAGTATGATGGTTTTACTCAGTTATTATGTCTTCCCCAGTAGTGCTGTTTGGTTTGTTTGTTTGTGTGTATGTTTGTTTATTTGTTTTTAGAGCAGAATATATTTCCTGAAGGAAAGAAAGATGCTGTCTGAGAGAAGGACAGAAGGGGGTTCCTGAGAGCATGGTCCCTGGCAAGCTCTCCCTTGCAGGAATGATCCAAAGTAAAACCATGCAGGGAGGCAGGTCTAAGGTGGTGGAGAGCATGGGAATTCGTTTAGGTGGGCATGAGGTGGGACAAAACTACCATCAACCAATGAGATTATAAGCACCATTGCTCGAGTAAAATTGGTTAAATCCAGTACCAAATGAGGAAGCCAGTCAGGTAGCAAGGGAGCATGAATACAGGACAGGGTCTCTTCCTGTTGGTGGTTGAATCAGTGCCTCTTTCCAGCTCTTTCAAGGTGATTGATACCTATTTAGAATATGGATCTCTGATACCCATCCTTAGGGAAGTAAGTAGCTGTATTTGTTTCCTCTTTTATCTTGAGGTCTGGCCCAAAGGGGAGTGTCTGTCTCTTCCAAGTTACAAAGTCACCTTGTTTCTATATTGTCTCCTTGATAGCCAGGCCCTGTCTAGCTGACTAATATTTCTATGTGATGTTGTAGCTGCCTACAACATTACAACTATGACCCCTGTCAGCCTGAAGAAGCCAGAGTGGTCATCATCCATGGTTCCGTCCTGGCAGTTCAGGATGCTTCTTCAGAAGGGAAAATGTTGTAGGCAGCTGAATGGTGCTATTTGTGAAGCCCAACACCTCCAATGGGTACTCTTCATCTCAGGAGCTCATCCCTGTACACCCTGGTGTTTCCCCTGCTTTGTAGGCTTTCTCTTACGACCAATTCACCCTAGAAAATGATCTAAAATGTATTTTTCACCAAAAAAAAGTAAAACTAAGCATGGATGAAAAATTATGATATCTAAACTACAAGTGACTGTCTTTCAGCTATTCTGTTAACTTTTAAACAAGGAGACAACTTTCAAAAAAAAAAAAAACTGGAAAAGATATGTAATTGCCCCTAATGGGATATAAAGTAGCTCTCCCTTCACTGCATGAAAGGAATTATGAAAGAAATGGTGAGGAATTCTGATTCCACATCCTGGTAGTATTCCTTTTAAGTTCGTCTAGCATCACAAAGCATATATGTAAGCACTGTATTTTCCACTAACACCTCATGATTAGGTGCATTATTCTGCCTGGCTTAATGCTAACTCATTCAATTTATACATCACACAGGATTCTGCACAAAAGGTTATAAACACATGCTAGTTTTTAACTGCTTCATTAAAAGAACTGCACTAGAGAATAGAAACAGTCCTAGAGCGGTTTCCTTAAAATGCTCCCAACATGCGAAGTATTTCTTAACTTTTCTATTCTAAATGATGCATACCTATGAGGTTAATATTAACATTACTGATGAATCAACATTGACTTCTCTTACAACTGAGTTTAACAAACTATAATTTGAAGGAAAATGCCTCAGTGAAAGTGATACAGGAAGAAAAAACTGATCTGGGATGGATGACCTCTAATAGGGAACCTCCAAATGAGGTAGGGAAAACTGATCTCCCAACCTGAAAAGTAACTGGGACAAGTTTGTGTTCTCTAAAACCAAAGAATGAATTTTAGGAACAAATGGAGGTTATCAGCAGAATAGATTTATTGAGGGAAAGAAAGCTCCTATCTGAGAGAGAGACAAGAGGGGAGGTCACAAGCTCTCTCTTCCAGGGACTTTTCATGTGGTCAGGTGGGTCTAAGGTTGTGGAGAGACATGGGAACTGACTTAGGTGGATATGAGGTGTTTCAAAACTGTGGTCAACCAATGAGATAACAAGCACCATTGCTCAGGTAAGATTGATTAAAATCAGAAACCAATGGGAAAGCAAGTCACTTACAGAGCAAGGTCTTTTCCTGTAGGGCTTGGGCTGATGACTCTTTCTAGGCTCTTTCAAGGTGATTGATACTTGTTTAGCATATCAATCCCTGATGCCCACCCTTAAAGAAGTATGTTGTTGCTTTTGTTTACTCTTGTCTTGAGATCTAGCCCAGAGCAGAGGAGTGTCTGTTTCTAGTTGTAAGGCCACCTTGTCTTCCATGTAGTCCTTGAGGGCCTGGCTCTGTCTGACTGCCTATAATATTTCTATCTGATTCAGCTGCCAACAACAAAACCATACTTGAAATTCTTCCTCACCAATAATTTATTTCCATTCACAATGAAACTCAATAATTTCATTAATTTAAAACTACAAAACTGAAAAAAAAAATAGTAAGACCTATTATTTTGGCTTTCATTCATCTGAAACCCTGCATCTGTGTAGCTATCTCTTTGAATATTAATTGGAGTGCTAAAATAGCAAAGTATATCACCAAGATGTCTTGCAGCCACCAAAACACTTCTTTTCCACCTCTTCCTAGGCCTCACCAGTAGATAGCCTCTGGATTTCAAAGTCAAATTTCTTAAATCTTCACTATTTACAAAAATAAAATACATAAAATGTAACAGAAACATTAATCCAGGTTCTGCTATTGATTTCCTATGTGGTTTTGACCAGATTGTTGGATCTTTCTGGAGCTTATTTGTTCATGCAAAAAAAGTTCATCTGAAAATTTCCTTTCATGTATGAAGAAACAAAACCTGGGGAGAAGAAGACTCCTAATGAAGAATATTATGATCATTTAAAGAGTCAAGTGCTAGCTCAGAATGTACACCAGAGACTGTAGCAGAGCAAGATACTCGAAGTCCCTGGGACACAATGAGTGTGGAAAATTGCCTGAAAAGGTAGTAATGCCAATTAGTGGAAGTGAGTGGCATTATTTAGTAATTCCCAAATTGTTACTTGGAAAAAGTATTGGTTTTATTTTTTGTTTTTCAGTACTTGAGATTGAACCCAGGTCATTCGCAGTTGCCCTGTTTGTTTTTTTTTAGCTTTATTATTATTATTATTTTACTGTATTTTTTGGGTTGAATTGTTTTTTTAGAGGAGGTTTATTTCTTTGTTTTTGGTGCCAATGACTGAACCTAGGACTTCCAGCTTGCTAGGCAAGAATTCTACTGCTGAGCCAAATCCTCAGTCCCAAACCCAGGTCCTTCACACTGAGCTACTTTGAACTAGATCCCCAGTTGTTTTATTTATTTATTTATTTATTTATTTATTTATTTATTTATTTATTTATTTATTTAGAGACAGTCTCACCAAGTTCCCCTAACCTACCTTAAACTTGAAACCTGACTACTGCAACCCCTTGGACGCTAGGATGACAGGTGTATACCACCACGATAGAGATTATAAAGATACATTTATATTTACAGCATTTCATAAACTAAAATCTATTTCAATTAAATTTAAAAATATGTTCAAAAAATTTAATAAACTAAAAGATGACTGATGTTTATTTTATATTTCAAAAGTGATGAATTTTATGATAAAGTGAATTCCAAAAGAAACAATGCTGAAAACTACACAAAAAATAAATAAATAAAATTAAGTAGCAAATGAACTGAAATAAAATAACATAGCACAATGGTAAACAAAATGTACTCTTCTCAATACAAATATATCTCAGCTATGCATATATACAAAAGAATGTTCATCACAGCATTGTTTGTAATGGCAAAGAATTAGAAATAATCTGAAAATCCACCAATAGGAGACTGATTTTAAAAATTAGGATATTTCTATAGTATGAAACATAACTTTTAAGTTCAATCATCAGCTCTGCAAAAAAAAAAGAAAGAGAGAGAGAGAGAGAATTGTATTTGTATTATACAACACACAAACTTTATATAAGCAGATGCTATATTATTTATGTGTAATATGTTATATATAAAAGCATAATATATGGATACATATTACATATACATGCATATCATTTATTTATATTTAATATAAATAAATTTATTCTATATAAATATATATTTATCCATATATATGGATAAATAGCAAGTAGAAAATTATGTAGAAAGAATAATCATCTGTTAATTATTGTTAAGAAGCTTCATAAGCACATAGGTATTATTTTTTATTCTTTTTATTACTATATTTTTTAGACAATGAGTCAATTTTATTATGTGAAATAAAGTCAATCATACAAACATAAAATTACACATTTTCAGTGGGAAAGAGGAGAGGAAATATTCACATAGGAGAAAATGCACAAGGCTCTGTAGCTTTTGGTAAGTTCTTACGCATTTCCTAAACTCAGAGTTTTAGTTCCACATCTTGATAGACCATTCTCATCTATGGCATTTAAAGAAAAATAGCAAATAATGGCATTGCTAACAATCTGCTGCATGTCAGGTTGAGGTGTGGTCTCCGGCAGGGAGTTAGGGCTGCCTAAAACTGATGAGGGAGGCAGTTTATGAACACTCTCCTTCGACTTGCAGATTCAGTAATCTGGGAGCAGAGCCCACCAATCTGTGTTTTAATTTGCCTTCCCAATCACCCTGAGGAAAAGTGGAGTCAGAGCCCTATTGGTCTACTCTTTTATCCTGAGGCAGGGTTTCTCTCCAGGAGCACCAGTTATCTTGTTGCTTAGACAGTTCCCTAGGCCTGAGGCTATGCTAGGTGAACAGCCTTGGCCTCTGCTCACAGAAGCCAGTAGCATTTCCCACCTCACCAGAGTCTTGACAATGGAAACTTTCTCCATACAGTGCCAAACGTCTCCAGTTGATAAGAGAGAGACAGAGCAAAAATTGCTCCTGGTTGGAACGGGAACCATTTCCTGAAGAAACCATCCAAAATTTAGAGGAAAACTGTATGGAAAGTCCCTCCCACCCACAAGTACTTACTTGTATCAATCTGGCTTATACTAAGTAATCATAGGATTCAATCCATTCTGCCCTACCTAAGCTAAAAATTAATATTTATTACAAATGTAAGACATGAAAATTGCTCATTAGGAATTTAAAAATAATGGATACAGAATTACATAAATAGTATTTCCCAAATGTATATATTGATAAATTATATAAACATTTATATCACCTGAATTCTAGTACAGCGGTGTCATCCTCTTGTCAAAGGCCAGGAATATCTTCCCACCCTCCTTAGAATTAAATCCCAAATCCTCACCAGGCCCAAATTCCCAGCAAAGTGTTTTCTGCCTGCTTGCCCTGCCTCCCTCCCTCCCTTCTTCCCTCTCTCCTTCTCTCTCTGAAACTGCAGCCACACTGTTGTTCTCTATTTCTAGACCTCAAGCAGGGCCTTGTCCCTTGGGCACTGCCAGGAATTAATTCCCTGCCAGGAGTTCTCCTTCCCATTTGCACATTTAAGCTGAACTTGAGTCAAGCTTTCCTTTCTTCCTCTTTCCTTCCTTCCTTCCTTCTTTCCTTCCTTCCTTCATTACTTTCTTCCTTCCCTCCACCATTCTTTGCATATTAGAATTATATAAGGATTTCAAAAATGTAAGCAGTGAGGCCTTCTTGATGCTCAGCATGGAGAAGTCTCTTAGGATGGATTCCAGGTCTCTGACATGTTTTTCAAGCAGCCCATGATCAGCAGAACTATTTTACTCAAAGCACTGTTGTGCTTGAAATCACAGCATGTATTGATGAGCATGCTGTTCCTTGTCTGTTGCCCCCATGATATTATTGTCCTTCCTTAGTACCACTGAGCAAGTGGATACTGATCGCTCCCAGGGTACAGATACCAAACTCCAGATTTTCCAGTCTCTTATATAAAGTGGAGTAATAATTGCAAATAATTATATATAAAATATACATAGCCTCTAAACATTTTTAGATTACTTATAATACCTAATATATATATATATATATATGATTATTATATTATTTAGAAAAATGACTAAGGAAAAATCTACATATTCAGTACATATGCTTTTTGAAAAATATATTTGGCTGTTGCCAGGTCTTAACACATAGCACGGACTCAGAGTGATCCTCCTGTTTTCAGCCTCCCCAGCACTGGGATTATAGGCACACAACACTATGTCCAGACTCTGTGGCCGGCTCAGCACCTCCTGAGGGCAAGGCTGGCATGTTATGCAGTGCCAGAAATCAAGCAGCAGCCCCTGCGCTTGCCCAAGCTTGCCTAAACAAACTAAGTTCACTGAACTACCTTGCTTGACCCCAGATGCGATTAAAAACAAAAAAAGCTTCAGTTTACAGCTGGTTAAGTACCCACTTGCAAAATCTATAGACATGGAAAGCTGATCATATAAGTTTCACTGGATCAGGATCTCTGTTTTGTTCAGCCTAACTGCCCTCAACATTCACAATAGTGTCCAACACATGGTAGGTACAAAATTGATATTTCTGAATGAATAAATGATTACATTGATGGAGTTACCATTGGCTTTTTTATTTTATTTTATTTTTGTATTTAGTACAGGGTCTTTAAGGTCTAGAGGGTCTCTACGTAGATCAGACTCATAGTGACCCTCCTGTTTTCAGCCTCCCAAATCCTAGGATTACAGGCACGTGCCATCACACCCAGTCTCAATCACCAGCTCAACTGCTCCAGGGACAGGGCCAGCATGGCACACTGGGGATCAAAGCCCAGCTTCTGCACTCTGCCTAGGCAGGCACTTCAGTCCACTGAGCCATCTGGCCACCCCTTCCCTAACCTTTTCAAATTTCTTCTTATTGAATATTTTAGTTTATAATCAGAAAATAATTAAAGCTTTGCTTTAAATCCACATTTTAAAAACCATAGTATATCTAAAGAACAGTGATAAGCATAAAGAAAGCATTCAACAAACAGTTCTATTCATGTTTCATCTTAGCATGTAGAGGTTTTGCTCTGATATCCAATCTGATATCCAATCCATCCATAGTTGATGCACTATAGAATACATATACTAACTAGAAATATCATTAGAGACTTTGTATCAGTCTTTATTTTAATTTGCATATCTGATAACTCTTGGAGAGTCTGAATATTGTTTTAAAGTTGCTTTAGGATAACTCTATAATTCCAAGTAATAAAAATATAAAACAAGCAGGGGCTGGGGAGATAGCTCCAATGCACAAGTGCCTGCTGGGCAAGTGCAAGGTTGTGAGTTTGAACCCCAGTCCTGCAAAAAAACAAAAAACAAACAAACAAAAATGTATAAAACAAGCAAATAATATAAAATGTTTCAAGGGCCTGCTTTGAAATTAATGGCAAGTGATTCAATAAGTGACAAAATCAGGCCATGTTAGCTATCAATTTGCAATTTCTTTTCTATAACGTGCTTTGAGAATGCATAGCTCTAAAGATCACTTAAAAAGAAAGTGTCAAAACAGAGCAATAATCTTCATTTAAGGTAAAATTTATCAGCTATTTTGGAAAATAATGATATAGTATCTATATGTAAAATTGAAGGCTACAATTAGTTGGAACATATAAAAATGTCTGAATCATCTTTGAGTGGTCACACTGAAGTACACTGATTTCAAATGCAGAAATTTTTGTGAATACTGTCCTCTTTTTGCAATATCTGAACATTTTTCAGACAAGTGACCATAATTTGAAAGAAGGGAGAATTTCTGCTAATTCCCTACTCTCATAAAAAGACCAGTGTATATAGAAGTGCAGTTTGTTTAAATTAAGGGGAGGTAAACATCTGGTTAGCAGAGTCTCCCCACTCCAAAAGAAAAAAGAAAAGATACAGCTATGGGAAACATAAGCTGAGCATATTGAAAATGTATTCTGTTTTAAACAGTCTCTCTTCACTTAAGTGGTCAAAGTCACAATGAACATTTCCTATGCAGTCACTGAGCTGTTTTGCAAGTCAGGGGCGACCTGATAACAGTAATATGTTTGCCACCATGCTCTCCCCGTTCCAAGGAAGCCATCCTAATTGTGCGTGCGTGCATGCGTGCGTGTGTGTGTGTGTGTGTGTGTGTGTGTGTGTGTGTGTGTGTTAGAGAGAAGCAGGGCATTCCACAGAGTCGCGGAGAGAGAGACACTTGTAGTGCACTTGCTAGTCGTCCTGCAGGTGGCTTCCGTGTCAGTCGCTATTGGAACAACGAAGCATTGACTCATAAGGGAGTTTGCAGGCATGTATTTGTTTAGTGTTGGGCTACTATTAAATAATTCGGTCTTCTTAATCCAAGATTAACTTTGAGTTTTGAAGCAAAGCCCTCTTTCAATTTCTTAGTGGTGATTTTGTGCAGCTTAGAAATTTGAGTTAGCAGTTTGGCTCACTTTTAGTAAACCTCACCCACTATAAGGCTTTTTTGATTTTTTTTTTTTTTTTTTTTTCAGAAAGTGTGGTAGGACTAGAATCTCACACCTGTAGCACTGGATTATAGACTATTTCTAGTTTTGAGGGATTTTTAAATGCATTTTTTTGGGAAAGCATTTCGCTACGCAGCTCGGATTTGTAGTGATCTTCCTGTTTTCACCCTCTCCAGCACTGGGATTACAGGTGTGTACCACCATGCTCAGACTCAGGGGCTGACTCAGTGCGCTTGCTTGAGGGGATGGCCACTGGTGGGGCCTGTGGTGCCTGGGATGGAACCAGAACCTCAGTCTCTGTGTTTGCCTAAGCAGGTTATCTCACCAACCCTTATACATTGTTTCTAAAATAATCTTAAATTGATGGATCATTGCTCCTGCCATTTAGATCTGACAAAAAAGTAGCTCTGGCATTTCCTCATCTTTTTCATGCTATAAAGTGTATATCACTTTTCACTATTGCCAAAAAAATGAATTCTTACCCATTTTAGATTCTGTAAACTTAATTGTGCTTAGTAGTAAAAGAAGTACTTTTACAATGAATATATATTGAATACTATTTTATAAACAAATTCCTAAAATCATAATTATACATTTTTGTCAGGCTTTGTTAAACTAAACAAGATTAATAAGTAGTCTCTCCTAAAAGTACAGAGCATGGGTCATTTTCCTGAGAGTTGAACATCCACAGGCACTACATCTTATGTTTTACATTATGGTTTAAAATCGGGTATCTTTCTTATAAAAATTTCTTGAGAGCAAATTAATAGGGAGTAAACACACATCAAGAATTACAAAATGTCGGGGCCAGGGAAATAGCTCAGTAGAATAAACAGTTGCCTGGCAAGCGCAAGGGCTTGAATTCAATCCCTGGTCCCGCAAAAAAAAGAAAAAAAAAAAAAAAGAATTACAAAATGTCCACATAAGATCTAAATGTTTTTGCACCTTCTTATCCATGATTCACTCTGTATTCACCTCTTAATCTTACACTTCCTTTTCTTCTTTCCATATTTGTTCTTTTGTATTTTCCTGTTTGTGTGGTCATAAAAGGAGTTCTTTCAGATCCTTGCAGAAAACAGGTAAAAGTGTAGCTTAGAAATTGGAGCAGTGCCACAGAGCTAAAAACTAATAAAATCTAACCCCACCAAAAAAGATGAACTAGCCCAAAGTGACTACAACTGATCTCTTTGTGAGTTAACTGCTGTTAGGCTTAGAGGCCAGGATAGGTAAAATCCTCAATAATTTTGCAATTACATACAGTTAGTGGCCCTGTAGGAAAAGCACCCAGGAGCAGAATTTTTCTAATAGGTATTCCTTGGTATCATTTAGAAAAAAAGAATCTACATATGATATTCAAGGAAGCTAAGAAAGACATATGCATTGACCAACTTTCTGATTGCTGGAGCAAAATACCCCATACCAGTAAATTAAGGAAGGAAAGATTTAATTTAACTTACAGTTTCAGACTATCCAGTCCATGGCTAACTGGCTCCAAAAAGCAGCAGATCAAAGAGGCTCATTTAATAGCACCTAGGAAGTGGCCCACACTCCCAGGAAGCACCAATGGGGCCTTACACTCTAGAGACACCCCCAGTGACATACCGCCTACTGGACTCACCTTCCAACAGCACCTTAGGAGTACTCCCACAACACCAGTGTCTCTCTAGCAGTGTCTTAATCCAACCAGGTTAGCAACACAAATTAAAGATGAGCAAGATGTTTTCTCTAGGACTTTATGTTTTTATGTAATTGTGAATTTCCCAAAAGAAAGAAAGACCCATAATTTTCATGAAAACTTTACCTAGAAAAGCCATTTCCATGGGGGCTGAGGAGATAGCTTAGTAGAATAAGCACTTTCTTGTCCAGTGCAAGGGCCTGAGTTCAATCCCCAGTTCCACAAAAAAAGAAAAAAAAAAAAAAAGTAGTGTTTGCGGAACTCACTTTAGTGAAATCTGTCCTGGTGGTGTCCCTAAACCTTTGGTGTGGATACGTGGCTTTGCAGTAACAGTCTCCTCCCCAACAGTACAACCCAACTGCAGAGGAGGCTACTGGGAATCCAACTTGCTGTTTCCTGTTAGGTATGGGTTGGACTTAGGGTTTGGGTTTGGGTTTGAGTTCAGCTTTTGGTTTTTGTTCCAATTTGGTTAATTTTGGGGTGTGTGTGTGTGTGTGTGTGTGTGTGTGTGTGTGTGTATCTGTCTGTCTGTCTGTCTGTCTGTCTGTCTGTCTGTCTGTGTGGTACTGGACTTCCACACTGAACTACATCCTCCAAACTTATTTATTTATTTTCTGAGACAGTATCTTACTAAGTCTCTGGCTTCCCCAGGCTCTGCCTGGACTTGAAGATCTCCTGCTTCAGCTTATTATTTTGGAGCATTTTCCTTCCAGTACACTAGATTGAACAAAAACCTACAGAAAATGCATTGCCTTTGTATCCGCAGACATAACTCCACATTTTGTAACAGGGAATAAGAAAGATATCAGATATTTTGCGCAATACGTATACATCCATGTCTTCTTACTAATTTTCTCAACTTTGTCTAATTTTTATAAAAGTTAAAGCAAATAATTTGATTTTTCTGACTTAGGAAAAATTTCCAAGCTCCTGTGAAAGTTCAAATTGAAATAGTATAAATATAACAAGAATGAAAGGCTATGTATTGTGCTTTAAATTTTCCATAAATCAAGACTCTTTTAAAACACACAAGAGCCAGGCGTGGTGGCGCACGCCTGTAATCCCAGCACTTGGGAAGCTGAGGCAGGAGGATCGGTGCGAGTTCAAGACCAGCCTGGGCTACAAAAGTGATCTCAAAGCCAGCCTGAACTGCATAGCGAGACCCTGTCTCAAAAAGCCAAAAAAAAAGAAAACACACAACAGTTTTATTAAAGTCAACTAAATCAGACACATAAGCTTAAATGTCACATAGTTTCTCTTAAATGAGAAACCCAAAGCCTAAGTAAAGAGCAAAATAAAAGATAACAGGAAGTATGATGATCTTGTCAAAATGGAAAGGGGACCAAGGGATGGAGGAAGGGAAGAAAGAGGACAGGGAACGGGGCTGGAAAAAAAAAAAAGAATTGAAAGAAAATTAAATGGAAGTATGGAAGTGGAGCTTTTGTAAATGAGAGTAGGGTGAAAATATGGAAGACCAGGCAGGGCTGGGAGGAATAAGACTAGGGGACAGAAAAGAATTAAAATGTGTTAGGCATAAGTACCACCTGTCCACAGAACTGTAATCATTAGGTTCTGCAAATTTGGACTCATATAGTAAGTTGTAAAATAAATGAAATAGAAAATATCAAGAGGAATGGGCACCAAAGATGTAGGTTGGAGGTGCAATGAATACTCCATATTTATACATGCATAAAAAAATAAAATGAACATTTGCCAATATGAAACAGGCACCAGGCATTTGCAGAAATCTCCTACGTGAAGCCCCCACTAGTGACCACTAGGACCAAAAGCTCTCTCTAGATAGGAGCTTGGACATGTATCATTAGCCTCTGACTCTTAGTTCTACTTAAACTCCATCCACTGGATTTGGTGTCTCACACTGGCTTCTAAGAACAGACCTTTTACTGAGCAGAAATATATATATAGAACTTATGGAAAATGCAAAAAAGAGAAGAGTCTGGCCTCATTCAACCTCTTTGCTCTCCTCCTATGACCTGCATCCTTCTAGCTGTGTCTTTCCAGAACTGCTGGCGAGCACATCTACCTCTCCACCCACCTGAGTCCTTCCACTCCTGTGAACTCTTCTACCACTCACCCTATGGCCTTCTGAATGCCACAGCGCCCCATCTCAGGATCAGTTCTTAGACCAGCTTTGACCTCTGTCCTTATCTTTCTGAGTGCAGCTCCCAGATAACCTCACATCTCATCATTTTGACACCAACTAAAATTATAGCCATTAGTGCAATAGGTCAATGCATCTGCAGTCCTCAATCCATCTTTACCTTATCCCTTCTCCCCTCTTAAATCCCTGAACTCCAAATCCCAATCTCAATTATCCCAGATACCCTGTGGAGATTTTTACCGTCGAGCTTTCAATAGTAGCTTCGCATGTTCATTTCTACTTTCTCTGTGGTTTCTCACCTATGTGCCCTGCTTTCTGCTAGGTAGACCTTTCTAACTTAGACTTTTGCTGCCATGCCTAAAATTCTTAAGGCAAGTCTTGCTTCCAAGGCACTCAGTTGATTATTTATGTCATCCTTCTCCATATTTACCTCTCAAGTTTTTTTTTTTTTTAAGATGGAGTCACTGAGCCGGAGAGATAGCTCAGGGGCACAAGTGCCTGCCTGGCAAGTACAAGATCCTGAGTTTGATCCCCAGTTCCGGAAAAATAAAATAAAATAAAATAAAAAGATGGAATCACTGGAGTTAGTACCATAAAATAATATTAATTTGAAACAAAAAATAAACGTCTCTTTTGTCTTTCTAGTGAATCTTAGTAATGAGTTTTATAATTTATTTGTCTTGCAGAGGCTAGAGAAAGCACTTGAGCTAAGGAAAAGTGACACTATAAAAAGAAACAAGGACTACTCCATTTTTCCCTAGGACAGATAAAAAAAAGTGGTAAAATCATTTTACAGGCTCTTGGCAAATGAAGTAGCAAAGTAGCCTAGGTTTTTTATATACATTTCAAAGGAAACTTTAAATTTAAAGTCTCTGGTAACTTACTGATACTTCTGAAAATATAAGAATGTTTTCCAGAATTGTAGCTATGCCAACCATGCTCACAGGTACAAGTGTTCTCCACTTATAGCAGAGGAAAAAGAAAGTGCAAGGCACATATCTGAATATTCAGTCCCAATTTTACCCACAAGAAGTGTGATACAATGGGGCTACGGAGATAGCTCAATAGAACAAGCGTTTGCCTGGCAAGCACAAGAGCCTGAGTTCAATCCCTGGTTCCAGAGAGAGAGAGAGAGAGAGAGAGAGAGAGAGCAGGAAGGAAGGAAGGAAGGAAGGAAGGAAGGCAGGAGGAAGGAAGAAAGAAAGAAAGAAAGAAAGAAAGAAAGAAAGAAAGAAAGAAAGAAAGAAAGAAAGAAAGAAAAGAAAGATGATGCAGCTAGACTGTCAATCATAATCACACAGAGAACATGAGAATTAAGGACCTCTTGGACAGCCTTTGTGATCACGGAAGGGCAGCAAAGTGAGAGATCACTACAGTTATTAAGCCCAAGGGTGGGAACAGACCCCAGTAATAGTGCAGAACCAAACTCCATGAGTTAGTCTGCTGGTTCTGTGTGACAAAAGACACTTCCCCAGGCTGGGCCTCCGTCTTCTCCTTCATAAAACAGGCTAGGCAGAAGCTGTTTATGGGGCTGTTATGAGGATTAAATGAAACAATAAGGTGACTTAAAACAGCAGTCAGTTAGTACTGGTATTGGGTCAACACAAGGAAGGTACATCTTGTTATCCATACTACAGACAAGGACTTGTATTTTGGGCAGGCGCGAGTGAGGGGACATCTGTAAATGTGACTGGGAGCTTCTGGGGGGCTAGAAATAAAGTGAGTCTTCCTGCCTGGTGGATGCTAAACACTGTAGATCTGCATAGGCCAAACGAGAGGTCTCAAAGGCTGACCCACCTGACACTGATTGAGATCAGCTCTGAGGCTAGAAAACTTAACACTTGTCATAAAGAGTTCTCGCCCCTGCACCCTTCACCTCCTTGCCCGAGCGACCTGCTGGAGTGCCTAGCCCCCTCTTCCTATCTGCTCTCCTTACTTTGTTGGCATCACTAAGGCCACATGTTTTGAATCATGTTCAAAAATAAGTTAAAACCTTTTCTTGAGTCTCGATTTTTAGAGAGACACTTCGTTTTCATTGAACCTTGAGTTAGACAGGGAAGGCATTATGTTTAATAAAACTGCATCCTAATATTTCACCGGTATTCATTTCCTCAGCCATCCATACCACCCTCCCATGAGCAGACGTTTCCTCGATTCCACTGAGGTTCTTTTCCTGTGCAAATGCTCCAGGATTCTGCATGTTATTGAGGTGTGAGCTGAGCTGGCTGTCCAAATGAATGGAGAAACTTAAAATGTTGCCACTTACCCAAATGTCTCAGAACCTATCTCTTCTATGCTATGTCTTCCTGTTCTATCTGCTAAGAGCACTCTATTCACTCTACATCACTGAAGACTTACATTTCCTGTTCTTTATCTACTTTTATGAATTGTGTATATGTATATATTGTTCTACTATTTGTACGTGAATTC
>PVJA010013406.1:0-49650 GCA_004027025.1 Myocastor coypus
GAGAAGAGGAGAGGAGAGGAGAGGAGAGGAGAGAAGAGAAGAGAAGAGAAGAGAAGAGAAGAGAAGAGAAGAGAAGAGAAGAGAAGAGAAGAGAAGGGAAGAGAAAAAGAAAAAGAAAAAAGCAAAGCAAAACAAAGCAAAGAAAGCTTTCTTATCTGGGCAAGTATTCCTCAAAGTCAGTAACTGGCCAGAGGTGCTCAGTGGCTGTCTCCTTCCCATAGGACACAGCAACTGATGTTGGAAACAAGTCTCACCTCTCTCGGCTTGGCCTACCTCACTTCTGTTATCACAGCCTCCTCACTTCACTAGGCTGTAAAGCACCAGCCCATCTGTGTTAGTGTTAGCAATCTATGGGTGGCCATCTGATTTCTACAAGTCTGCCATTTTGCTTTCTGAATTTTTAGTTCAGGGGCCTGAGTTGCTTTAGCAAAATGTCAGGAGTTCCCGCTACTCCACAACATTACTTGACTCTGCATACATATAAACAGTATGCCTATCATTTGTGGTCATTCCCTAACTCTAGTAAAATACACCAAAGTATGTCATCTGCTGGCTTCTGCGCTGGCTTCACTTTGAGGCCTGTGTAGGCACAGAGTCCATAGGAAAATACCAGCTCACAAAGTTCAAAACCAAGCTTTATTCTTGGTTTGGCCATCTCGTGTCTGTGTCCAACACAGCTAAGCAGATGATTTTTTTATATGCTCTTCTTCACAAGATTATTTTCCATACCAATCAAATAATATCAGTAACTTCAAAATGTATTCTATACTCTTAAAACAACTGCTTTACAGTTAAATAATATGAATTCAAAACAGTAAATTCAATGAAGTATTTTATGAATGGAACTAAAATTCTCATTTACTAAATGAAAACATCACACTCAGCACTTTATAATGATTTTTTTTTGTTTTTAAATTTTCAACAAAAATGGAAGTTCCAGTAGTCACAAGGGATGATTTCTACAAGCATGAGCACTTGCCTGCTTGGCTGAAGGGACCCAATAAACTCTCCTATCTATATGCTAAAGTCTTGGCACAAACTCCATGCTGTTCTACTGCTGCCTACATTTCAAAATGGCAATCATATGATAAGCATAATTTTGGTTAGGAGCTTGGCAGGATGGGGGAGTGTGGTGGTGGCTGGAATGAATACTTAGCATTTCAGGTGTCTGCACTGTAAAACTGGAGAGAAACCACTCCAGGCAGTGGATGTATTACAAAGGACAACAACATCTTACCAGCTACAAAAGACAATTCTGCTAGTGTTGGGCTTGGTCTGCATCTATTTGGCTTCCAAAGATAGCTTCAAAATTCAAGCTGCCCATTTCTTAAGACAGTATATTGCCCAATAGCAGAATTTATGCTCTTTAGTTATGAGCTGTCAATAAAATCATATGGCCACGTGAGGGCTTTCTCCAATGCAGTCTAATATGAAATGCTTATCTTATTCGGACACAACATCAGCTTTTAATATCTCACTAAATCTGCAAATCAATCCATAATTTTTAAGATTTCTCTGAGAGCAGTCCCAGCCTGGAGTTTCTTTATATATGATAATGATAATTATTTAACTTGATCAGTTAATCACATATATCAAATAATCACATAAACTAGATAACCAATATTGGTTTCCTTAAAATCTTGGCGTATTACTATTAAAAACAACATTTTTTGGGGCTGGTGGTTATGTTGTGTCTTTCAGGAAAATCCAGCTAGAAGTTCAATACTGAATTCTAAATCCCAAGCATTTACTAATAAAGGTGGCTTGACTTATTCATGTGCAATAAGGAATAATAATTCACACCTCTCATTGCTTTTCAAATTATAAAATACCACAGGAGTATTTTCCAGGGCCAAGATAAGATAATCATTGTGTCCTGTTTCTTCAGTCCCTAAAATTTAACAAAATATCAGTATCCAACTATACATGTTGCATCATTTCAGATGTAATTTATATGTACAAAATATGTACATACATAGTAGTACATATGCACATACATGCACAAAAGCACATAACAAATACACATGTGTATACGAAATGTGAAGAGCTGTCACCGACAGCTTTAATAGTGAGTACTTCACAGTAAGATCAGTGTTCAAATGATTTTCTGCTAGTCCTTTCTATTCTTTGTGGAATTCAAATGCTGCCCTTTTCTGTAGAGCTACTAAGTTTCTAGGATGCTGCTCTGAAAAAATCTGGGCCACCTGGAAAATTTTTCTAAAGTGATTCTTTTATTGTGAAGAGTAGAAAGACAGGTTAATCACACATTGACTCCTCAGTCTTGTTACTAGCATAACGCTCTGGCTTTGCTAAATTTCCTCTTTGGAGTTACCTAACAAACATGCATCACCAGGATGTGCAGATAAAGATTGAAAGATTAAGCTTTGTCACTCAAATGATAATTAAAAAGAGTATTTTAAACACACTGTAAATATACACAAGCCATCATAAAATCATCAGAACCCTGCCAGTGCTCACCACCTCCAGAGTATATAGATTATCAGGGAGAGGGATATTGACATTAAGTCCTGCTTGTATTGGAAGATTGTCATTAACTGTCCCAAGCCTGCACTCAGCCAGCCACCTGAGCTAGAGGAAGATGGGAAATCTGGCCTCCCACATTCCAGTGGCAGATTAATGGGATTTGGGATGAGCATTTCAATATGCATTTAATGGTGATTCTTTTTTCTTTTCTTTTCTTTTTTTTGGTGTGTGATTCTTTTCTACTCAACTACAGGATTCCTTAATATATATTATTCTAAGAACTGGAATAAAAACAGAAGAAAATTGTGTTGTCTTTTCTGTAAAAAAAAAAAAATACTTTCATATAAAGGAAAGTTTAGCAGAGCAGATTAATTTCTTCTAGAAATTTCATTTATAACATGTCATAAAAAGACATATAAATCCATGTATATTACAAGCATGCAGTAACATCACCTTTCATAAAAAGAAAAGCTTGTCATCACAATCTTATTAGGATGTCATGCATTGCTAAACCGGTACAATATTTCTGTATATTCCAATTAGTGCAACTATTTCCTGGCACCAACAGTACAGTGAAAACTATCTTCTTCTTAAAAGAAGTCCTTCCTACTGAGAACTAATCTTTTGTTTGACAATTCGGAGAATGTTATTTAGAGATTTTAATTGCTCAGTTGATCTGTGGATAGATCTCAATAATCAAAACAATAAAATTGTTGGCCTTTTTTTTTCCTTGACAACTGTAATAAAATGCTGGTAGTGTCCTGGGACAGTTAACCCAAGCTGGATTGACAGTGTCAGATTCTTTTTCATATATCTTTTTTATCAGAGCCAAAAACACCAATATTTTAAAAGTAAATGGCACATGAAGAATACTGCCATTATCAACAGATTCCAAATATTACTAATGTTACATGAAAATTTCAATCTGATTATCTGTAACAATCTGATTATCTGGAAGGGCTATAATTCTTAATTAAAAAGCAGCATTTCTTTAAGTCAAATGGGAAAAGACAAATGGTCTAATAAAAATGGGCAAAAGGTGCAAGCAAGCATTTCACAGAAGAAACGTAGTCATTAAATATAAAAAAAAAAAATGGTGCTACCTTATTAGGAATCAAAACAATACAGATTAAATCAAGGGGAAACCTGCACTTTCAAATTTATCAGATGGAGATACTTTATACAAACACACACTTTGCACTGCTGTTAAAGATACAGGAAAAGAGCATGAGCATGGGCTGCTGGGGGAATCCTCTACTGCTTCTACCTCTTAGAAGAATGTTTTGGCACTATGTGTCAAAATCCTTACATAGTCTTTGACCCAGTCATTCCATTTCTAGTTCATCCCAAAGTAATAAAGGTTCACACAAAGGTTTTCATCCCTGTATTTTATATGTCAGGAGGTTAAAAAAAAAAAAAAAACAACTTAATTGCCTAAGAATAAAAGTTAAATAAATTATGGTATGTCCACACAAGGGAACTCTAATTTCCATTGATAACCAAGTTCCAAATGAACATTTAAAGATGAAAAACTGATAATGCTACAGTAACTAAACAGAAGCGAGTTATAAACGTTGTAAAAAAAAGTTGTAAAATATTAGGATCGTAACTGTCCTTGAACACATACACATACACTGAAAAAAGACTGAAGGATAATACACTAAAACACTCATAGTGTCACTTCAGAGGTAGTTACAGGAAAATTTCACATTTTACTTTTCTGACTTTTCAAAAAAATGTTCTAAATTAATGTAGATTATAAAACAAGTTAATTGAAAATGCCAACTCTGAAACACTGAACCTTAAAATCCTACTATATTTTTTAAACCACTGAGTTGGCTAAGGAAAAGTATACTTAGATCTAGGTAAGTTTCCTTTTTGGGGGAAGAGCTTGAGTTTCGTCACAATGATACATTTCACAGAAATGTAGAAAATGAATTACAGAAGTGTGGAAGGACAAAGCCAGCAGTTAGGATGACTGCCTGAGTCCGACAGCTCAAGACAAGATGCAGGACTCACATGACACGGTGCCAGGGAATGGGACAGACAACTGGTGATCAGAGGCAGCTGACATTATTCCTGAAGAACAATTTGACTTAAAATCTCCATAAATGGTGAAATTCTTATCTTAAATACTCACATTAAAAAAGAGAGCTTTTGCTGGGCAGATAGTGCAGTGGCATAAGTGACCACCTGGCAAGTGCAAAGTTCTGAGAGTTTGATCGCAATAGAGAGGGCAGGAGGGAGGGAAGGAGGGAGGGAGGGAGGGAAAGAGGGAGGTGGGAGGGAGGGGAGAGATTTTTGCCCAGCCACCATCAGCATTCCCACTCCTGCTTTCTTTAGCCCCAAACTTACACTTCAGGGGAGGGAGGACTTTCTGATTTCCTTTCTCACAGATGACGAAGAGGCCACTAGTATTAACTCAATATCCAATTATTGGACCCTCAGGCTCAACCATAAAGATCATCATGGCTCTACTTAGGTACAATGTTCCTGTTCTACCATTTTTTTCTTTTTATTCTGAGAGTGGAAATTAGTTAATCTCTTACTGAAAAGTCAGAGCAGAAGACATGATAAGCACATCACTTGGTGTGCTTCCTGCTCAGTATACTTACACCTACATTTTCTCTTTTCTGGTGGATTTGGTTTGGGAAGAAAGGTGCCCTGATCCTTGTGAAGCCAGGCCTGGTGGTGCACACCTGTAATCCTGGCACTTGGGATGCTGAGGCAGGATTGCTGTGAGTGTGAGCCTGCCTGGCCAGCCTAAGTCGTATAATGAAGCCCTGTCTCAAAAAGAGGAATGAAAAAAGGAGAAAAGTAAGCAAGCAAGCAAGGCAAAGAGGGAAGGGGAAGGGAGGAAGGAAAGAGGAAAAGAAAGGAAAGGAAAGGAAGGGAAGGGAAGGGAAGGGGAGGGGAGGGGAGGGAAGGGGAAGGGAAGGGCAGGGAAGGGAAGAGAAAGAAAAGGGAAAGGCAAAGAAGAAGAAAATTCCTTCGATGCTTGGGAAGGTACCTTCTCTCGTCTACTTGAAGGACATGGAGGTAGAGAACACAGGGGAGATGCACTATAGATGGGAGGAAGATAAATGAGTTTTAGATAGGTCAACAGTTCATTTGGTAAGCATCTACCATGTGCTGTGTGTTTTGTCATTGAGGCACTGTCACCTGATTACATGTATCCAAGAACACTAAACTATAGCCTTACAAAGTACTATAACCCACACCATACTTTGCGACTGTCAATATTGAAAAGTATTTCAAAACACCAAGTTTAAGTAGTTGAACCATGAGTTCCTTCCTTTTTAGTACTAGGGGATGATTCAGACCCCTGAAGAGTAGCAAAAGGTACAAAAAAATGGGCAGCTCTTCTTTCTGGAGTAGTCAGAGGGATGTACTTTTGAGCCAATAAACCCGTGGTCCCTTTTCTGGCCCAGGGAGAAGACTCACAGGGTAGGCAGGGAAGGGGTATGTGCTACAGCCTATGGAAAAGAAGACGGGATGATGAGCAGCAGGCCTCTGAGCCATCCCTAATACCCAGACTGCTGAGTGTGATTTTCTTTTGAAGCTCAGGATATTCCAATTCTGATCATCAGCAGCATCCTTCCCTTTCTCTGGCTCAAGACTCCCAGTGCCCTGTGACTGTCGGCTAAGTAGCTGTAGTACAAATATCTTCAAGGAGTGCTTTCTGCTTGGCCACCCCCGGCCCTCCAGCAGGAGATGAGTGGCTTTCTCCATGGTGCTCAGTGAGCCACCACAGAAGCCTCATTAGAACATGAGACAGTCCTGCCAGCCCTGAGCTTCGGCTGCTGTCTGCCTGTGGTCTGCATGTGTAGTTGTGACAGACGGCTGAGAATGCTGCCTTCCACTGAAGACCAAGTACATGATCCACTGCAGTTAATCAATAGGATAATGGAATGAATCAATAGAAAAGATTTTTAGAAGGTCTTAATTAAAGAAACACTTGCAGATACAAATGATGTCTTCAATCTATTGATAGTGCCAAGGTGAAGGGTTAAACACAAACAAAACCATCAACTTTATTTTGCCGACATGCCTTCCACCAGAGAACAACCCAGCAGCCTCCTGGCCCCAGGGTCGGCCCATTAATCAGTCCCTTGTCAATTGCATGGCCACACTGTATGAAAAAATTACTCTATGATCAAAAATTTTAATTACTAAACAGCAGCTCAAAATAAAAATGAAAAATGGACATTGGCACCCGTTTGGCCTTCTTTTGCTCCTCAAGTGGGGGCAGCATTCCCCTTAAAAACTGGCTTCGTGGACAAAAATCTCCTTCCAATGAAATACGTGGAATTAGAATAATTAAAGAAAGCCTAAATTGATGGATCCCATCTAGCCAGGGGAATTCTCTAGTGGGCCTTGTGCTCAAACATGTTACATCAATATTTTTTGATTCCCTAGACAGTCCTGCATGAGGTACTGGTTTAAAGAGACATCAATCTATGATGTCAGCATTTATCTAATGAACCTTCAAAAATCAATGTCCAGGATGGCCTGTTACATGCGAGCACCCAATTTGTCCACTCTCAGCCTTATGGTTAAACCTACAGCCCTAATGACAGTAAAAATGGACTCAAGTGGTCAGGAGGGATGATTAGATAGGAAGAGACTGATTACAGAATCAGTTTCAACTTGGAGGATTCAAATGATACAGGAAGCAATGAGGAAACCAAGATGCCCTTCTGAACCTCCCAAGGAAGGGCCCCTGACTCCAGACCTGTAGACATGCTCATCCTGAAACGATCTGCCAACACCACTCTCCCTACCAACTCACCTTTCTCCTGCCATTTCCATTCCTTTGCTGTTGTCTGACAGGATTTTGGTCCCACTCTTGACAGCTATGGTAATTTTCTGCTTTTTGGGTTATTTGTCTGGGACTCCCATTTAGCTCCACTCAACGGGGGGCTTGTGCTTAGTTCTTCTCTTGTTAGTGTTTATGCTCAACTCATCCTCAGCCTTCTGTTAACAGGACTCCTTGACATGGATATCCTGACACTCTAACAGGCAGAAGGGAAGGCCTAAGTTTGTTTCACTTCTTTTTCCTTCTTTAAAATAAATTGGACTGTACTGGCTGCCATGCGGCTGAGCTATTTCAAATGCATAACTCAGGGTGACAGCTATGCCATTCATGATGCCAGTATCTGCCCTGCCTTATCATCTTGGCTTCTGAATGCTACAGTTCTCTCTCTCAACCTAAAGAGTCTTGAGAGCAAGTGTGGAGCTTGGTTAGTTGTTTAAGAAGTCTCATGTGAACTGAATTCGTTGCTGTACAGCTCTTGTCTGTCTCCTTGCGTGCAGCTTTCAGCAGTCCCTCTTGCTGACTTTTGAGTCCAATTAAACTACAATGAAAGGTACCATGATTTCATTTGCTTGGATTGTCACATTTCAGAAGTTCAGTAGCCTGCAAAATGTTCACTGTCTCTCATTAAGCGGGTTCTGGCAACTGTGTAAAGTCTCTAATTTAGCTGCTTTTTCTACTGTGCACTCAGCCCTAAAGATGGCTGCCCACAGGGAAGAATTCCAGACCATCCGTGCTCTTAGGAAGGGTTTCTGACCAGAAAAAATGATTCCATGACAACAGTGAGGTGCCCCTGTAAGATTTCTTATAAGCTTTCCAATGACTTTCTAAAATAATGTTTCTTTTAGATATAAGATGTGTGTACGTGCTTACAAGAGGGACAAATTGTACGCAAATAACCTTCAAGTATAGTGATGGGATTTTTTTTAGAACTGTGAATAAAGAGCTGCAAGAGGCTTTCCTGACACGTTTGTTTAAAAATTCTCAAAAATATAAAGATGTCTCTACTTAGATATTATGCAAAAATAAAATGACATGAATGAAAAAAGTACTATTTAAATCAGGTTGTTCTACACAATTTGACATGTTAGACTGTCCAAATCTCAATGGAGTCTCCCTTAGGCTTACAGAGGCAAACAATATCTGTTTAGTGGGCTGAGCTTTTATGGATTCCTACGATAGCTCTGGCGTGATGAGGAAATTGCTATGTAGATGCCTGAATGGCAATCGCCACTTCCCGACTGCTCACCAGATGCCAGACACTATTGAGAGCTTCGCATGCTATCTTCTTTGATCTCAATAACCTACTATCTAGATGAACAGACTGTAGCTCAAAGTTAGGAAACTCTTTCAAAATCACTAGTGGCAAAAGAAAGAAGCAAGGACCAACCCTAGGCTTGTCTGCTTCCAAAGCGCTTCTTCCTGACTGTCCAGTTCTTCTGTTTGAGGTAAAGGCTTGTGCAGTTTCCCCTGAATTCACAAATGAAAACTGGCAGGTGCATGGTGATGGGGTGATGGCCACCACATCCCTCAGAGCCAAGGTGAGCATGGCCAATGAGTCAACTTACAGCATGGCTAAGGCATCGACAGACCGCTAACTTCCAGAGTTCCTTCCTTCTACTAATATATTTTCCAAAATAACACTTACAAGAGCTCTTCTTTAAATATCATTACAAAAGAAAATGTACAAAATGTAGGAAGTCCCCAAAAGAGAAAATACAAATTCTCCCACTCAGACATAGTCACGCTTGGTGTAGGTTCTCTACTGCTTTGTTTCCTCCTAAGGAGTTCACAGCTTCTTAGGATGAAAAAATACTATGTTCTCTGTGTTTAGTAATTTTGTTTTCCTCAATGAATATGCAAAGCCACCCAAATTACAGGTCGTGTCCTCTCCATAAAGCAGTGGTTGTCAACCTTTCTAATGCCGTGACCCTGCAATACAGTTCCTCATGTTGCGGTGACCCCAAACCAAAAAATAATTTTGGTGGCTACTTCAAATTACTAACTCCAATAAATAACACTTCACCATGGCATAGCATGGGTTTAAATATGTATTTTCCAATGGCTTTAGGCGACCCCTGTGTTTTGGTTGTTCAACCCCTGCCAGGGTCGCAACCCACAGGTTGAGAACCGCTGCAGAGATGTCCAGACGACAACTACTGAATTAGGTAGGGAATTCCTTAAACATTAGATACTAGGTGTCTTTTTTTTGGGGGGGGGGTGTACAGGGGATTGAACTCAGGACCCTGTGTTTGCCAGGCAAATGCTTATTCTACTGAGCTATTTTCCCAGCCAAGATGCTAGGTTCTTTTAAACAGCTCACCATCTCATTTGACTCCATGGAGGCAAAACATACAATTTGTTTAGGCCCAGGTAGTGAGAATAGCAGCAGCTGGCTGAGAATTAAAAGGTAAAGAGGTCTTGAGTCTGGCTAAAAAAGCTCAATCCTAAACACTGAAATGTAACAGAGTTCTTGGTACTAACTAGCTCAGGGACCCACAGATCTTCTAGTATTCTTTAATTTTTTTTTTTTTTGAGCAGAAAAATATAAATTTTCTAAGATCAATTTAATTATGTATATATAAAAATAATCCTAAAATGCTTTTGTTTTCTTGGGTGATTTGGGGTGGTGGTGGTGGTGAAGAAAAAAACTATACATGGTTGAAAGACAAAAATGATACTTCAGTCTAGAGCAGTGCAGGGCTTACAGAGCTGGGGCTGCTGCTCTTTGCCTGGCCCTGGGAAGGGTGTGATGAACACAATCTAAAATCAATACCAGGGAACAGTTACTGCATCGCAATATTATTTGCTGAGATGGGCTGCTAGGAGAAGAGTAGAGGAAGCGATTTAACGAAGCCCTCCACAGCCATGCACAAAGGGAAGTCAAATAACCATCAGTCGACCAATCCCATTGTAAGTAGTAAAAATGATATAATCAATATTATTAAATAAAAAGTTAGCACTGCTATTGAACTCTCTCATGATCTGGGTAGTGCCTGGCTGAAAATGAACGAGGTTGCTTTCTGATGTCTTTGGGGCAAATGCTCAGAACCAGACATTTCCAAAATGTGGGGGCAGACAAGTATTTCACAGGTACAGTGAGCCACAGGACCAACTGAACAGCAGGTTCTGGTAACCTCCATCTCCAGAAAACGACCAATTTTCTCTTTCCTGGATGGACAACTGTTATCCTGAGGGCCACTAAAGCTGCATGCTTTACAACTAGACTGTTCTTCTCTCTGTCCTTCTGGATGAGAGAGCTGTACCAGCTCAGAGCTTTTTTTTTTTTTTCTAAAAAGAAAGGCCCTGTTTGTCAGCTTTTCTCAGCTCACAATCTAGAAGTTCACTTGAAAATATGATAGGAGAGAAGTAATTTTTCCACGCTTCTCTGGAAAATGAAGAGGAACATGAACAAAAATAAGAACATTGTTTCAAATGATGTTCTTGCTAGTCCAGAGTACTGCAGGGAACATCTCAGGGCCAGCACTGTGTTCCTGGCTGCTGGGGTTCATGGTGCCACAGAGGCAGGTGCCATCAATGATAAATTTAGAAAAAAGGTAGTCTTAGTAAAAAATGCCTATGAAAGCAGCAAGCTCTAGTTATATCTGCAGCAGAAAGAAGAATAAGAAGAAGGAAAAACGAAAAAAGTCAGAGGAATGTGTAAAACTGAGTGACAGCCCGTAGGCAAGACAGCATTCACTGCTCTGACCTGCATTTAAACATAGAGCTGCTTAGCCTTTTGAACACCCAAAGTTGGCTCTCTTGTTTGCATTTCATAGCAACTACTATAGAAAGTAAACAAGAACCTTTGGTGAATTATTTAGCATACAAATAAACCAGCAAAGAAGGCTAAGTAGGCCTCTATGAACTAACTGGATTGAAATATTCATCTGTAAATAACCCTCCAATCTGGTGCTTTCACGTACAAATACTACATGGAACATTAGACACAACTAGCTTCTAGGGATATTTAGGCTCACTAGAGAGCAATTTTTATGTCTACTGGCATCTGTGGGTAGTGATATGGACTGACTGTTAATATAACCAACATAAAATTTATGTGAACACTCACTGAAATAGCAACACACTGTCAGACAGCTGGTGGCTGATGCGGAGCACATGCGGATTTTATATGCACTGTGTAAACTAACCTTTGCAATAAAGATTTAGCAGGTTTATTAGTTTAGGAAATCGCTATAATTAAGGATAATTCATAATGGCTGCTTATCCACTCTCCAGCAATAGCTAGCTTAATTTAGGCTCCATTTCTTTGAGCCATAAATAAGTGAGCTGCTATCTTCAGCACAGATGTGGCATTCAACCTGTTCATGTTGGCTGGTTTTTGCTTATGTGTTAATCAAAAGCATTAGTAGATAAGACTCTAAAAAGCACAAGGGTTGAAATAAATTAACAAGAAATTCATAATTTTTTAAAAATCTACTCCAAAAAATGTAACCTCCCCACCAGAGGTATAACAATTAAAAATAAATAATCCTTTTAAATGTACTGAAGGAACTTTCATTTACAAACCCAAGGAAAGAGAAAGTGACAGAGCACTAACACTAATGAAGGCCCAAGAAATATGAGCAAGACCTCTCTACATTATTTCCATTTAACTGTGCATGTAATTAAAACCTGACCTTTGCAAATGTAGCACACTTGGCTTCGCAAGAAGTTCCCGTTATTCAAGCCTGGGCTGCAGAGACAGAAGGTATCCACATCACCATCTGAGCCTTCTATATGGGCTTCAAGGCACTGTGGCACTCTTGCTACAGTCCCATACATGGACCACTGTTTGTACTTGTCCCTATGCCTGCTGCCCTTCTATATATCTGGTGCATCTCTGTAGTACAGCCCAGGACTATGCAGGCAGCAGACACAAATCAGCAGAAGACAAGCAGAGCCAGAACCTGGGTCAGACTATCAGAACCATTGATGCCAACTAGTTAACATGCACACACTAGGTGCAGTGCTAAGTCCTCCCTGGCTTTAATAGAGCAGCAAGCCAAAGGAGAATTAGTTTAGGAAATCTAAACTGGGAGCTCCCCCCAGGGAACTGCAGTTTGATTGATGTGGGAATTTGGAATCATATTAAAGGTAAAGCTATATGAAGAGTTAAGATTAGCTTTGTTCTTGAGATTTTCATGATTGTGGAGTTAATCCTGGTGTAATGGAAAGGGTGTTGGCCTGAGTTGGAAGGTCTGAGTTACATTCTCAGCTGTGTCACTCATCAGCTGCCATGTTCCCAAGAGAATCTTCCCTCATGTAAGTCGAGACATCATCTGCCCATCTACTGTTGCTGAGGAACTGCGGAAGCACTGCTCACAAAGGCCTTAAGGGACAGCACGAAACTCCAACCCAGCCACTCACTAGTAACACTCTAGACCCTAGTTTCCTCATGGTAAGGCAGGACTAAAATTACTTGCCTTGTGTACCTCACTGTGTTACAAGGGTCAAGAGAAATATTATGTGCAAAAGTGGTTAGTACACTGGAAAGCACTTTACCATGTCCATTATTTGAACCAGGTGTCTTTCTGATAGCTTCCAGAGGTGCTACTGGAGCCCATGTTCCAAATACACTGAAGTCCTCAGAGGCGCTCACATCTGAGGGGGGTGGGGAAGAAGACTTGGAGGACACAGGTGGCCCCAAGTGTTGATGGGCACTGTGCTGAGGTCCTTAAGAATAGGTGGGGCATTTCAATGTTTTTAAAAATTGCATCTTACCACAAAAATTTTTTTTCTATTCCTGGAAAGGTATAAATATGACTCAGTTTTCTCCATGAATAGTTTTGCATGATGACGATCAGAGAGCCAGTGACAAGGAAATTTAAACTCAGAAGGAATTTCTCTTCCAAGGCACACTCATCGAGAAGCTGAGTATGGAGTTAAAATGACAGGAAATTAGCATCATTCAACACTTTTTATTGACAAATGCTGGTATTGAGTGCTCTGACTTGTCCTGACTACCAACTTGGCATAAGCACAGAAGAGTAGCAAACAAGCCGCCAAGGACAACAGAAGGGAGGGTGTTAGCGCGCCAGCCAGCACTCCCGCCAGTACTCGTCTTGTGCCTCAAGTGACCAGCCAATGAGGACTGGCAAAGGAGCTGCATAGCTTCTGGGAGAATCCTTCCAAATGAGCAAGGAGCTGTACATCGCCAGAAAGGCCTCTGACTTGCATTTCATCATAAAGGCCCAGGAAGCAGCGTGACCTTAGGTCCCAAGTTAATAAAGGCAGCCACAGAATCCCCTACAGCTGCTGGGACTCTGGTTATCTGGTATGCTTACCTGATATTCTGTGATGGCAAGGGGCTCTCTCTCTCTTTAAATTCATGTACAGGCCTATTTAATCAGGTGCGCACTGGGAGATTTATACTCCATTACACAAGTGTTCTTGGAAAAATAAAAATCTAATGTTGTGAGTTGTAAAAGAATGTTGGATCACAGAATGAGGGAGTGAGTGGGGTCAGGCAGCAGGGTAGCCTTCCCCATGCTAGCATTCAGACTGAACATATTAGCCCAAAATGAGGAACATATTTATCAGGAAAATCTTTTATTCTTTTAAAATAGAGTTTCCTTTAGGAGTCAAAGTTCACAGGAACATTTACCATTCTGGTGCACAAATTGACATCTTTAATAAGGCTTCTTGAAATTCAGAATTTAAATCATAGTTAGAATCACAGGGTTAAAACACGTCAAGCCAAGCACTGAGGGTCAAAAAAAATAATGTTTTCATTATAGCTGAATTGCTTTACAATATTCTCAGCCTTTAAAAATGATAAACAAACAAAAACAAGTAAATAGAAAAGCTTAAAACTAACAACAGACTCCAAGGTTTTCTGAAGAAATATGTGGTTGCAAAGGCTTATCTCGACAAGACAAATGTCTAAATACATGTCACTCAAGTAGAAGTATCACTAGTAAATAGCTGTGACAGTAGTAGTGGTCATGGTAATAGTAGTTTAAAGTACATAAAACCATTTGTGAGGAACCAGGGTCCCAGAAACACAAATACTTTGTACTTGTAATACATCATGTATACTGGCTAAAGCAAAAGCCAAGGAGTACAGCAAGATGACCAACGGGGGAAAGAGGAGGCTTGTTGCTCCCATTTATTTTACAATAGCATTATGATAAAAATGATCAGAACCAGGACTTGATAGATGGATATTTCACTGCTCCATACTCTCCCATCTTATTAAGGCTAGCAATCTTGACCGCTGTTAGAGAAACACATGCTTGAATGTTACTTTGCTCCAAGTCCTACCTCTCCTACACTGAACAGAACACTGAGGGCCCATCCTGTCCGAGGCCTGGGGCTCTCTCATAGTTATGCTGTGAGGAATATTTCTACGCAGAGGAAAGAAAAGAGCCTTAAACAGTAGTATAGAATCTCCTGCCTTCTGTCCAACTCCCTGAAGTGGACCAAGGAGGTTTTACTTTGACCATTCATATTTACTTTTCACTTCAAACCTGTTTTATAGCCTTCTAAGAAGATAACAAAATATACCTAGGTATTTATGATCCTGAGAATAATTTTTAAGATGGCATAGTCTGTTTAATAACAGTGAATCCTAACTGTAAAACAGTGCTATTGAAATTTAAAGCCTGAGTAGGTCTAGTATGGAGCCTGTTTTAACTGATTTCCTCAGAATTTCTTCCACTGAAGCAAAGCAGATTCCTCACCAGAAAGAGCCACCCTTTCTTGCATAAAAGATACATATGAGACTCCTGCTTCTGTCTGTCTTTTCCTGGTGCAACTGATATTAGCCATGTAGCAGCAATATTTTGCTAACTCTCATAACTTGGACTCATTTGATTTGCAGATGGGGACCCCTATTGGTATGAGGAAAATCCCAGGGAAAGTGGAAACTAAGCAGTTTTCTTAATCCAATACGCTGAGTTTACCAAGAAAAATAATATAGCATCTGTAGCTGTACTTTCTAAAGAAAAACTACAGCGCTGAAGCCCTCCCCTCCCACCTATACCACACACACACACACACACACACACACACAGAGGCTACTGCCTCCCAACACAGCTCTGAAGTCAACCTCCTCACACATGCCGTGGGGCTTGTGTGCACATGCGCACTTTACTCCAGCTGCCTGTGTCACCAGGGTTGCAGTCCATCTCCTTGCTGACAGATCACCGTGTTGGGCAGGATTTCCAATCCTTCATGACTATCTATTTGTCACTGCAGGTGAGTGGTGGCACTCAGCCTGATCCCCAGCCACTTTCACAGTTACTTATCTGTCTTTATGGATTCATCCTGTGTGTCAAGCCAGCGCATAACAGCATTACTGTCAGGGTGACAAAACTGTCCCCAGAGTGCCACAAATGATTCTCTCTCCTTATGGCTGCTAGCAGGGGGAAACTCAGTGACACTACCTTGCCTCCCTCATCCTTCTCAAGCCCTAGCTGGTTCAGCATCTCCTCCTGCAGGTAGAGCTAGCTAATGATGGGTTCGGGCAAGAGCAGCTTCTACGGTCTGCAGAAATTCTATTAAAAAGGGGAGGGTACAGCTGAAGTTCACTGCAGGGCTTCCAGCAAGATACAAGGCTCTTGTCACCTGCTCTTGGGTGAAGCATTAGCATGTTTAGATACTGATCACGAGGAAGCCGGAGTGTAGGTCCTGCCTCCTTTTCCGCTCCCAAGGCCTGTCACTTTTCCACCCAAGCACACACACAATGCATAGCCAAAGGACCAAAAGGGCTGTTAACCACTAAGCCTGTAAATCTGGACTGCAATGGCAAGCTGAGATTTGAATGTTGTCATGTTGGGAACAGAAATATTAACTGGGACTAATAATAAATAAGAATTTCAAGAGTACTTTGGGTTTGCCAAATGGTTTGTAATCATTTCTTGAGTTGACTGCTTCAAAAATAACATCTTATTTATTTCCTGTTTTAAAATGGAGCCCCAGTTCCATTTTTCTCTGCAGGCTTCCTTCAAAATGTAATTTTGACAGCAATGTGGTGCCTGTGGTCATGTTATTTGGAAAGAAGATTACTGCATTTTCTTTATGTGAATCCCACAACAGCATACCAAAATTAACGCATCAAGGGGAAACTCTGAAATTTTCTTCCCATCAGGAACTTGCTCAAGGATCCTACGTTAAGATATGCTGGTCCTGCACCAGGCCCACAAGCATTTCATCAGCCGGCCCAGTACGCCCTTCTTAAAGCTGCTCAATAGTTCCGCGGGTCCCTCCAAAATCAAGGTCAGCGGAGCACAGTGCTATTCACTAGGGCAGTCACATGGTATTTTGGGGCTTCATTAAGTGTTGGAAAAAGAGTCAGTAAGCCACTGTACTTACCAGGTGGAGTCAGGGATGGAGTCAAGTTGGAAGTCCTGGCTTTCCCTTTCCCTGAAAGGTCAGCTGAAATACAAGGGCATGCGCACAGCCCTGCACACATGATACGCAACCAGATCAGGCATACCACAAACTCTCCTTTTGTTCTTATCCTGATGAGCACTGGCTGTCGGAGTTTTTTTTTTGATAGGTTCAAGCTGATTTCTGACACTGGAAAAACAAACCTAAAAGCAATTTAGAAAACACCTGCCCGTGAAGTCAGATGGCAAAATATCTAAAGCTTCTCTCGAAATCTGTGACCTCAGAGGCTGACATGGTTTGATGGGAAATTTAATGTAATAGGCTGCGAAAGCCAAGAGGCCTGTTGTCAGCAATGAAGTCTGAAAGTTAGCAGAATTAATAACACTGTACAATGGAAGAGCCCTCAAGGGACAAGGCTGCAGAACCAGGGCAGTGGGGAAAAATGACTTTTGAAGTCATTTCACTATGACATTCTGTCATCACTGCTAAACGGAAATAAAAAATCATCCAAATCACCGCATGTTTCTTTGTGTGTCCTTCCCTTATCTAATATAAAGTAATAACACCCCACCCAGGCTGGGAATGGACCCTCAAGGGATTCCGAGAGCTCCATTTTGAATCACTAAATGCAATAAGAATAAATGCAAGTGGGAGTCTGTTTAGCAGAGAATGATGCCTGGGCTGTTGCCCATCGAAAGCCAATAAATCTCAATGCTTCAACAAGAGATGAAAATGGTTATCTCATCATTGCAGTGCCAGGGCGAAATTTTCTCTGAGCCAGAGTATTTTTATAGATGATTTATGTCTGCGAAGGATAGTTATTTAGCAAAATGGCAGATAATGATGAATAGAAAGTAAATATGAATAGCAGCAAGGGAGTGGTGCTTTGCTGCCGCAATAGACCAAACAAAATACCTTCATAAAGTACATGCCACAGATAATTGCCATTACACTGAAACTAGCATCCCTCTATGACTGGGAGTGAAATACAAACGAGCCGATCTGATTTAGTAAGTGATTGCTTTTTGTTGTTCTAGAGTACATGCCCCAGGAGTCTGCTAATTTTTTCTGAAAGCACACTTTGCATCTAGAGAACTGAGGGTAAGAGTACAGGCTCTAAGCTCCCCGACTGGATTTAAATCCCAGTACAACTTCCTAGTTGTCACATTTTGGCTAAGTGCCCTCCCTTTCTAAACCTTAGTTTCTGCATCTGTAAAATGGAGACCATCACATTGACCCAGGTGTGTTGTGTCAGGGTTAAAGGAGGCAATAAAGAAAACAGCTTATCATGACTTTGGGCACTAAGTTGATACCACATAAGTAATCAGCTACCACAAGTATTTTGAGACTGGCTGCCCAGGAAACTATTCCACTTTTAATTTCACCAAGTCTTCTTCATTAGCTGAATCTTTTGTTTGAGCCAAGAGTGAGATCCACAAAAGCTACAAGCGGAAAGTCTATAGTCTACCCATCAGGTAGATGCTGCCGTTCACCTGAGCACACTTTCTGATCGTGCCACCATCACTGCCCTTAATTCTCAAGTCATATGAAATGGTCACATCATCAAGTTTGAAGAGAAGCACAAAAAATAATTATTCCTGAGGTTACAATGGAAAGGAAGTCTATTTTAAAAAGAAACAGAACTGAGTTTTTGGAGCCTTTGAATAAAAGATAAGTTAGTTGACTGCACACAGAATGTCAAAATGGGAGCGAGCTTTTTTCTTTTTTAACTTTTTTTGTACCGAAGCACTACACACACACACACACACACACAAAAAAAAAAAAAACTAATTATAGTTTTAAATGTCCAAAACGCCATGTCCGCCAAAAGCCCGATGCTCATTAGTACTAGTAATTAACTTTACAACTGTCAACACAAACAGCACACAGGCTGACAGATAGAGAGTAGCTCTGAGGGTGCTAATAAATCCGGAAATAACAACTTGACACACAGATGCACAAAAGGATGCAGGTGATAAAGAAATGTTGACATCAAATCTAATTATCTTCGAAACGGCCAACTACTGCACGAGCCACAGTAATGCACTGTTATTGCCGGTGATGGGCCCCACCGGAACGGCACTTAACCACTGCCTACAACCGAGCTTTTACAGCCTCTTGTCAGAGCTGCTGAGGACAATATCAAACAGGAAATTATGAGTGCCATGACCCCTCCAAGTCAAAAATCCAGTGATGAATATGGGCTCAGCAAGGCATGGCAGATTACCCCCTTACGAGTTCTAAAGCTGGGATGATATATGACATTTTTATCAGGCACTTTCTCAGGAATGTCACCAAGAGGGAAAATAAAGGCCCTGCAAAGAGACGACTAGGTGAATTATGCAACTGTAATTGCCGATCATAACCTGATATGAGTTGAAATTGCTCTGTTTTCATATTGAGATAGCATAAAATTGTCGGGAAATGCAATGGCTCCTTAATGTGGGCTAGATGAGTCTAATATTCTGATCATTTTTCACTCAGCTGCAAGGTAAATCGAGCTTCCTTAACACAGCCACTGTGGCCCAGGGCAATTGAGGGGCCCAATTTTACACTTGAATTGAGCAAATATGTGTAAACTACGATTTTTCATATTTTCTGCATGCATAAGAAGATGAAACATCTTTATCATCTGTATTGTCTGGCTGAGCTTATACAAAATATTAGTTTATCTCTCCTACTTTGGTTCATTCCATAAGCGAGACACATAGATCTGAAGGACAGGCAATATCCCATATATAAAACAAGTCCATCTTTTATGCAGTCTCATTTCACAAGTTTTCCTATTTAAAACCACCACCACCACAACAAAAAATAGACATAGCAGCAGCATACAAAGAAAGAAATTTTTTAAAGGGTGGAGTGGGAGAAAGCCAGTAAAGCCCCCCAGTACCACCAACGGCTCCATCATTTTCCTCTTTCTGAACAGTAGTGCGGAAAAGCCAAATAAGTGACAGTGTAGCTCCTAAATTGTCTTGCCCCACTTAAGCCCGTTCTATCTGCAGGCGGATGGTATCAGCATTTTATTGTTTTCTTACTGTAGCCTGTGGCAAACAAGCCAGAATGCACTGGCTTTCTTCCTCCTTGAAGCCCACTCTCAGCCTGGGTCACTGTGACAGTATTATTGGGGTTGTCTGGTGTCTGGTCCCGTTCTTCCTTCTTTCTAAGCCCTGTCACCCTAGGGGAGCAGGTCCAGGCCTGGCAGAGCTGCTTCTTTATGCACAGAGAATTTTCCTCTCGACAACTTCTGCTACCTTTTCCCACTCATAAGCTGAGTCAGTCCTGTAACACCTTCCATGTATAGGGAGAAAATACTGTGTGGAGCCCCAAGCACAAGGCCCTGCAAAGAGGTCTACTAAGGAATCAGCCATGATAAGAGTCCCTATGGAGAAGTATTCTTCCGCTACAATTTATTATCATCAATATACTGGGGCTTCACTGGCTGATTTTTTTTTTTTTTTCTTTTTGTGGGACGGGGGTTCACCCCTGCATTCTTTATTCTGTTGGTGCTCTCAGTAGGGCCCAAGGTGTGACTCACACCCACCTGCCCTGTTCAGTCTCAGGTCACAATGAGAGTCCCATTTATGCATCCAACAAATCCAAGTCTACAAACATTGAAATAACCCCACTTTTTTTTATTCTTTACCCAGATCTCCTGCTTTGCCCCCCCCATTCCAACAATCAAACAAGCAAACTGAAAACCTCCTAGGAAATAAGGCACTAACTGAGGGAGAAAATGGAGAGGAGTACAGAGAACTGAAAGCCTGGCAAGAGTCACTCCAAGTCAGCCGTGCTCAGCTCGAGAGGCTCGGCAGCTCCACAGTGAACTGGTGTAATGGGAAGCAGTGCTCACAGAGTTCCAGAAAAGCCCAGATCCAACCTGAGGCACCGTGAGAATGGAAGAGCTACTTGGGATGACTGCAGAGGAAGGGGAAGAAGGGTGCTTCAGGAGACCACAGTCACTGGACGTGCCTTCATTCCCAGCCCTCCTCGTAGGCCCATTACACCACGTGGTTCCTCAGCACCCTCTCTTCACAGGTCCATCTGCCTCTCTTAGACTGAAAGTACCTTGAAAGCAGAACCTTGCTTTATGTGTTGTAGTGTCCTCAGCATTCAACATAGTCCCTGGCAAAGCTGATCATGAATATCCACTTACTGAATGAAGAAGTGAGCTGCTGCAGGTGGTAGCTGGGCAGTGTGCTCATTACCTACTGCTGTATAGCAACCACCCCCCAAAATGAGCAGATCAGGTTTCTGTGGGTCCAGGGTTCAGCAGCTGGATAGTTCTGCTTAGGGTCTCTCTGGTCAGTGGTTCAGACAGAATGAGATTATGAGTCAGCATGGTGCCTTTTATGACCCAGTTGCTCCCATTTAATCAATACTTAGTGGGGTGTCCTTTCTTTTCTTAATACAGCTTGCACTGAGTTTCAGGGATACAATAGTCAGTGGGTGGAAGGAATGGGCAGGGGAAGGGGATCTATCTAGTGCTAAGATGTTAGGCATATGCACTGATTCTTCATGATGAATTAACCACTATTACTGCAAACATGTGCTCAGTAAAACCCAAAGATTTTTTTTTTTTTTAAAGGTCTATGGGAAGCAAGGTAGATGGTTCCAACCCCCCCAGAGTGTATGGTTCCACAGGGAAGATAGTGTTAGACAACTAGAGCAATAGTGTTTCCCTCAGGGAAAGTTGTGGGGAGTGGAGGTAAGGATGTCCACGCACAGAACACCCTTAGCTTAAAATACAGACACCGGAGTCCTGGGCCCTTAGACTACGCTGTTCTGTATACTTTCATTATGCTCATTATGCACTAGCCATCATTTTGGCTTTTTCCCAAGGAAGAATTATACATTGTCTTGAAAATACAGTGCTCTGTCATGATGTTGAGACTTTTATAGGTACCGAGTAAGAATCAAAGATGGTTATGAGCTTCCTCTTTCTAGTATGGAACTTCAGGTGGGGAGGACAAAGACTTTCTCAGTTGTATAATATTAAGTTTGTATCAAAACACCTTTATTCTTCAGACAGAAAACAAATCATTGGCCCAGAAAGAAAATCTGCTTTCTGAGCCCTAAAGATATCTTCTTAATCACTAGGTAATAGGAGAATAAATTATGCCCATAAGTGATTTAAGCCAAATTAAACCAAAGTAAAAGCTCCCATGCAATTTAATTTTATATTCAAACTACATATTAGAAATACATGAACATGAGTATTTTGGGTTTTCTGTGTGTGTGTGTGTGTGTGTGTGTGTTTAATCCAAGAATCAACTTGTTTCTTCCTAGGGAATCTTTACTGAGTTGCAACACACTCAATATTATTAAGAATTCTGATCAGAGGTAAACATGCAAAACACTCAGCCAAGGGGATTAAAACTCTTTGTTAGTGTTTACGTTATCTGTTTTTAATTCCTATATATCCTTTCTTTATCTCAGTGTTTCAACACTAATTGCAAAACAGCCCTCTCTCATGGTAACGAGCCCCTGGCCCTGTGCAGACCTCCAGACACAGCTCCTCACCACAGATAAGGCTGCCCCTGAACACAGCTTAGTAACTGGATCAAGGTCTTTTACTGCTCTTCCACTTTCTCTTGCACATCTGGCCTTCCAGAGGCTAACCCCGCTCACTAAATCATGCAGTTCAGGGGATATCTCAGTCTGTTGAAAGTGTCTAACCTCAGTTGATTGTCTCCTGAAATACATGTGCTGTTCTTGGCCTCTTCTACACACTTCTCACCTCCAGATGGAATAATTGCGAACATCAGGCCATTGGAGCACCCGTTTCATTCAGGTGTGAGCACAGCTGGACAAAAATTGGGTCCTGTTGCACAGTGAATCCTAGTTCACTGGTGGGAATTAATTAATCTTATTTTCACGATTTCAAGAGAGTATGATTTGATTCTCCATCTTTCCCCTCAGTGAGTCTTTACGTTGTTTTTTGGATATATAGCACTCCCTGGGTTCTGCTTACACTGGAATCATAGCAGAGTGTAAAAGGAAGAGAATGCGTGCTTACATCAATGGGGCTGTCCAATTGCCACTTACTCTTTTATTTTATTTAGCAAGAGAGGAACTACATCCTGCCTTTTCTTTCTTTTAGCCCCAATTTTCCACCCAGCTGTTTCTATGATTACAAATATCTTTTACTCTTTTTTCATTAGAGCCACCTACACATTGAAATGGTACCTATTTCATCTTCCTGTCTTGTCTCCTCCTGTCTATGCCTTCCAGAGACTTAATTCAAGGAACGTTGCTAAGCAACGATACATCATAGCAGCCAGTCACCAATTACTAATTGTCCTCAGCACTTTAGCCTCACAATTCTGGGCCGCTTTTGACAATAGCATGTAGTTTGATGGCCAAAATCATTGCGAAGGCTTCTTAGCTCAGTGAAGAGCCAGGCAGTTGTAACAACGCACTATGAGCATGTCAGTAACAAAGACTTCCAAGCTCACATCCACTGAATCATTGCATGTTTATAAGCCCATCAGCTTGGCACTGATCTCTCCTTCCTGCTCGAGAAATAAATTGGAAGGATGGTTGGAAATATCTGAACACATGCACTGATGAAAACGTGGGTACCAGCATTTCACACACATTCACCTTCCTCCCCTCTGGTACCTCCCCATTACTACAGTTTCTAGTTGAATCGAGGATCTATTAGTAATCAAATTTCGGCCTCAATTTTATGGTTAGTGTAATGGAGTTAATTTCTCTAATACTAGCAGTTCATGGAAGGGGTCTCTTGCGGCAGCACAGACCTGGGATTCGTAGCAGCTGTCAGAGATGCCGCTGAGGAATTCCTTATTAGCTAAAATGCAACCAGGCAGAAAACTCATTACACAGTGCTAAATATACTTAATCACATCTATTAGAGAAAAATGAACTTGATAATTACAACAAATAACTAAACTGCAGAAAGTATTCAAGGAAAACACACACACACACACACACACACACACACACACACACACGGATCTAAGTGTACAGGGAATCTGAATGGCACAGGAGGAAAGGAAAGCAAAGAACATGTTGCTTTGTGCTGAAGGAGAAACCAGTCTCCAGGTAGGTGGAGCTGATTTAACTTACCTAGGAAAATCACAAATTTACATTTCAAAAGTACCCTTGTTTATTTAGTATACGTAAAATTTTAATTAGAAAGAAACCCTTAGAGGGTGAATGCTTTGTAGACAGATTTGCAGTGGCGGGGTGGGGGTGGAGGGGATCTAAGGGAGCCCACAGCAAACACTCAGGGTGACAAATAGAGACCTATAATAGCTCTGTGGCACAAACAACTTCCCTGGAGCCTAACAAATGTTGAGAGTCAAATTTGTCTTTTTCTCTGTCACAAAACAGAAGTCCCTGAGTGAGGGAACCTTTACCATCCCTGACTAAGGAATCTACAGGAGGAGTCCTGGGTGAAAGGAACTTATCAATTTTTCAAGTGCCTAACGTGGCACAGGAAAGGAGTCATAACTCCTGGGGTGGTACAGGGCAGAGGGGCTTCCGTGAAGCAAGGCTGCAGAATGAAATTAACCTTGAGCCAAAGACTGGCAGGAGATATCTTTATAAACTGGAAAGGGGATAAGAAAACTGGGCATGGATAAAAGCCATGAGACTTCCAGAAGAAGTGGAGGGTGCACAGTGCTAACAAAGACTAGAATAAAGGCTAAAAGCAGGTGGTAGCTCACCTCCTCAGCTCAAGGACACAGGATGAACAAGGGCTGAAGCCAGCGGGAGCCTGGAGAGCCACTGACTCGGCAATTTCCTCTCTGCTCACTTCTGTAAAGTCTGCTAAATACAAACTTACTGTTTTACATTTAGCCAGCAAGGGCAGGAGGCAACCCATTTATTTCAAATACTGGGAAAATCAAGTCAAGCCCATACATCCACACCAGCATTAGGGAAGTCCTTTGTGCTTCTTCTCCATATTTTAAGAAGGAAAACATAAGTAACACATGTAGTTCGTGCCCCCGCCACCCCGCCAACACTCAGCTTTCCTGATGAGAGCTTTACTTTGTCTAGCCAGTCAGCTTAGCTTGTAATCTAAGCTAAGAGATTCCTTCCAGGAAACCTCTCCTTCCCTGATGCATAGCAGTCACCTTTATATACCCACACCATCCCACTCCTCTGGCTAGAAAGGAGGCAAAAGAACACCTTCGCTGGGAATGCTAGATGAGGCTGCTCATTGTCCTCATGGGGTATGACCATGGGGGACAACTGCTATAGCCACCTCTTGGTGATCAAGACAGGACAGCTTGATTGAAAGAGGAAATAGCACTAATGATATAAAAGCAGGGGCAAAATAAGAGAGGGCACCTCACCGGAGCTCAGATCATACTAAAGCCTTTGACTCTTGACCTTTTCAAAAACATTAAACCAGTATATAATACATCATTTTCCCCATGATAAAACCACTCTCTTCAACCTCCAGCAGATTCTTCCCCTATTTTCAACAGAAAGAATCTTGATGGGACATTAACCTTAAGGCTCCATGTGGACTCAGTCTGACCTTGAAGAAGATACTATATTAAATAAAGTGACATGGAGTAACTCTGGCTTACAAGAAAAGACCTAAGCCAGTGACCAGTGATTCTGTCTTTAGTGGCTGGGATTGTGCATGTCAGGACCTGGGCTCTAGGCTCCAGTGTGGTGGGCACCAGGCACTGGACCTTAGAGCTGAGTAGAGATCAGAGGATGTGGGAGCATCAGCCTCAAGCAGACAACCAGCTGCTCTGTGTTTCATCACATATCAATTCTTACTGAAAAGAAAACCATACAAATTTAATCAGCCCTTCATGTGGAAATATTTAACTTTTTCCCCTGGAGTTGTTTGATATTATTGTTTTAAGAGTTGGGATTAAAAAAAAAAATTGAGATGTGTGATAGTGGTGGACACAGAAAAGCATCCATTCCTGGCAAGAACACAAGACTCATTTCCAGTAGACTCAAGTCTTAAATGCACTGGCGTCTCTGTCAATTGCCTGGCTGAATGAAGAACATATTACATGGCCATAACCATGAAGTGCAGGACACAAACGATCCATCACTCTCGCTCCAGGCAAAACGCTATTATTGGTGAGAATATGATTTCAGAAAAGCTCCTGTTGCCTGCAAGTTTCAAGAGTGTTCTGTTTTGGCCCCTAAACCTCTGAGGTTTCCATTCACTCTTTTGCCCTTCAGAGATGTTATCAAGACACCATTGTTCCACAACTCCTAATCTCTGAAAACATATAATGTGGAACTCTTACATATATACCTATTAAAGAACTATGTTCTCTCTCAGTAGTCATAAAATATAAAACACCTCTTTAAAAAAAACCTGTCTTTGTTTCCCAGCCAAGGGCACATGAGACAAAAGAAGCTGCTTTTTAAATATGATTTTAAAACACTGTATTAAGTAAAATGAAGTATCCATATACAGGGTGTTTTTAAGACGAGGTCTGCTTTTGGGATCTTAGATATTTTTTAAAGGCCAAAGTGATATCAGCTATCAGGCCAAGCCAAGAATTTTCTGTCTCACAAATGAGTCATCACAAACTCTGGGGTACTGAGTATGGGGCACATGCCTGTAATCCCAGCACTGAGCCTGAGGAAGGAAGGTTGCAAGTTCGAGACTGGGGCTGGGCTATACGCAAGTTCTGTAGTGTACTGGTCACCAACTGTGGTAGGAGGTCAAATAAATTAGCAGACCACACATTTGAGGGCACCTGGAAAATCTTGCCCAGGCCCAGCCAGGACTGTTCTGAGTTTCCCTGAACCACAGTCTCAACTCCTCCATAACTTCTAACCTTGACATACTTACAAAGCCACAGTATTTGTTGGCAGTGCAGCTATTAAGTTGCCAATCAATATCCAGATTAATTTTCCTGGATGCGATTCATTTTACAGTGACATTTCAGTCTACTCACTAAATGCCCGGAGATGGGCCAGCTGTCACATTAGCACCCCTAACCTCCTCCCCTGGAGGAGAAGAAAGGGTGGACACCAGTAGCAGTAGAGAAGATACTGGAGGAGGAATACTGTTTGGAACCCCAAGCACAGAAAACTTCTGTCAACATTATGGATAATGCTTTTTTTAGAGGAAAAAGAAATCTCATTTCTATTATGCAATCAGGAAATTGAAGATGTCTATCTCCAGATAACCAACTGCTTGTGGTGCGATTTCAGTTGGAGACTTTCACATAGACTGTTTTCATGCTGTCTGTTCTGGCTTCTCTGTCACTTCACATTGACTTTTTTTTTTCCTGCTCTCTGTAGCAAATAAATCAGAAAGTTAATAGTTCTGTTGATTTGTTGGAGCTTTTTTTTTCTCCCTTAAGAAAATAAAGAAAAGAAAAGAATAGCTTTAAAGGGGGAAAAACTGATCCCAGCGTGTTAACAACTCCATTGCGGTTTCAGGCTGTGGTCATGCCAACTGTCTAGTAAAAAGAGAAATTCCACTGTAGCAGAAGTAATAAAATCTTCTTTTAAAGCACAAATACCATGCAAGGAGGAAATGTAAACCTTTGCATTGGGACTATGAAGGTAAGAGTGGCTTGCAGCAAAATCTGGACTGGAGTACCAGCAATCCATGGTCACCACCCTGCCCTGTATAATCCTTTACCAAAGCAGCTGTCTCAAGGAATCACAATCCTTTCTCCTTAATCCATCACCCAGAAGACTTCAGGAGGATGTACGCTATTATCTGAAGCTATCTTCATTGTTATTCATATGACAAAATATTTATCACCCACTCTGCCTTTTCAAAGAAGCTGATCTCTGAGAAGAATAGTTAGAAAATTCTCATCAGCTTGACAGCATGCTTATGGCAAGCCAAATGTGACTGCTCTGGGAGAGAACTTGTTTCCAAACCAGAGAAAGAGGCACTTAACATCTGAGTCTCATATCTGGATTCCTAGGACTCATAATTGACAAATAATTGACTTTCCTTAAAATCAGGGTCAAACCTCCCCAAATTACCACCTTGGTGATGCACACACTGGGCCAACTGTTCCCAGGCAGCCAGCAGGAATCCTGTCTGCCCCACAGGCCCTCTCTCAGTTACTCCAACAAAAGGCAGCAGTTGAATGTAGAGAAAAGTCAAGTGAAAGAGCTGGGATCCTGTGACACCAGGCATTGAACAGCCAGATTGTTTTCACACAATCACTCAATATCTCCGATGATGGCCAGACTTGGAAGGGGGAGCTATTTGCCAGGTAATGCTCTGACACTAAGAGCCAGCAGAATGCAAAGCCAAATTCCTGTTTCTTAATGCAGGCTCTTCATTAAAACACCCACATCCCCAGTCCAAGGCCCAATCCTGGGGGAAAAAAAAAAAAAAAAAAAAAAAAAAACTCCTCTAAACAGTGCCAGGCTGCTGAATGGATACCTAGGAATCTCAACCTCCAGATTTGCCCTCCCTCTTCCTCTTCCTAAATTCAATTTGAAGGGAGGGAGGAGGAGATTGAGGGAAGAAGGTAAACTACTGCTGCAGCAGCAGCAAATGCAGCAGCAGCAGCAGCAGCTGCAGCAAGAACAGCAACTGCTGCCGCCTAAACCTCCACCCTAACACTTTCATGAATTAAATACAAAGACACAAAGACACGTATTTCATTTCATCTGGTTTTTCCTCAAGTCTTCCCACCACACGAGCTGTATGTAAACATTACAACTTTCCCCTTCATCACTTTAGACTTAATTGTATTCCTAATTGAAAATGAAAATTAATTTGTTTTTGATCAATTCCAGGTGGTAGAGCAGCCTGAACTGGGAGCAGAGCATTTTTTCCTGTCTGAGTGACCACACACACATGCTCATAAACACCAGCATGTACTATCAGCATAAGCAGCCAGAGCCCTCTTTTTGCACAAGGGCTTTTAGTGTCTGTCTCTCCTTTGTTGATTGGCATCATTCAATTTTTAATAAAAAGATTTACAAAACTGACAATACTTGTGGAAATAAACTGCTGACAGACTCGCCGAGTTAAGTGCATAATTAAGGCTGTGGAACTACAGATGTTGAACAATGGTGGCTCACATCAAGATGTATGCGGTGGTATCACAAATAACCTGGCATCTGGTTTCTTTATCTAAGTACCTTTCTTATGGTTTGGATCTTAATTTTTTACAGTTGACAGCAATGTTATTTGAGCCAGTCAGTGGCATCTGGCTGCTGGGGGAAAAAAAAAAATAGAAAGAAAGAAAGAGGGGGAAAAAAATCTCCATGCACTTTAATTAATTGTGGAGAAATTACATGGTCCTTCAACCGTGTAGTTTGTCATCAGTGCACATTACAGATTTATATTAGATGTTTCTCCACAGTGTCAGGAATAATTAAAAGGGGGTAGGAAATGATGCCAACCAGCAATGCTTTACATCAGTGGTGAAAGTTTTATATTTATTACAGCCAAACAATTTTAGAAGAAGATGTCAACTCAGAAGCTTGACTGTGCATGGAATACATATCAGGCTGGAGGGAAAGCCAGTGTTCCGCGGCTACTGGCATAATGAGAGAGGGCTCATGTTTAATCTATCAGGCCAACGAAAATTGGTATGGCGTGCCACAGTTATTAATGACGCAGCATCCCCTTTTCTCATAAGAACATTCACCCCAAACAATAAGTAACATATGCTTTTTTCTTTTTCCAGAAGTGATCTTCATCCAACTGCTCTTTCTGAGCCTAATAAGAACAGAAGTGCCAACAGTACGCAAATCACTTGGTTTTTTTTGGTCAATTAATCTATGACACACGGCTTGCGCAGCATTGGTGGAATGATTTAGGAAAAAACACTGAAATGACTTTTGTCTTCACTGAACACATGATGGAGGCCTCCTTGCCAGAGACTTCTGCAAAGGGAGCCATCCCTGACAGTAGCCAGTGTGAGCCATTTTTACCCACACAAGTTGAAAAACTCAGATTTTAGCTTCTTTATCCCTGATACCATGAATAAACCTCAAACATATTCTTTTATGTTTTCTAGAGATCCAGGGCTACGTTTAGTAAGCATAAGGTCATGAAAAAGCTCTTAGAAACATTCCATAAATCCATGGCGAAGGTTCTGGAACAGCCATCCATGTCATCAATCTTCTCATTTGCTCTTCCAGTCAAGCAGATTTCTTTTTGTATCATCAGTGTATCAGGCAGCACATCGGAGGGATTACTAGGTACCCTTAACCTTCTGTGTGTGCCTCACAGAACAGACAGTGTGCATAATAATCCTCTAATATGCAATGCCTGTCACTTCTTATTTATTAGCTTCTTGCCCTGGACATTTTCATAATTTCCATGTAGCTGGTAAGGCACCCAAAGTGGAGATATCCTGGGAATCATGGCCCCAAGATAGCTTCACCTTTGCCACTGTGGACACACAGGACAGCAGAGTAGCCAGAGGGTGTTCTCTCCTTAGGGGCTATGGGCCTACATGGTAGGAACTGTCCATCTGAAAAGCTGCACCAGCTAAGGAAATTAGCAACAGTGCCCCCAGGGCAAGGTGTTTTTCAGAATGGCTAGGTGGTTCTACTAGGGTAAGTTTGTTTATAGTTCAACACAATGATTCTACAAACAAGTAACAGTATTCCCAGCTATTTAAAACATTTTCATAACACTTCTCAAATTTATAGAGATAAGTGCTTTCCATATTTATAACATTTCACTAAGTGGTGTGTAACTCAATGCAGGGATAAGAAAAAAAAAAAAAAAAAACGGAGACACAAAACCTCAGTGCTTCAATCTTAAATAAAATACATATCTTAGGTGCATTTTTCCCTTTATTGATGGCTTACAAAATCAGTGGTTGCCGGGCGTGGTGGCTCACGCCTGTAATCCCAGCACTTGGAAGGCTGAGGCAGGAGGATCACTCCGAGTTCGAGACTAGCCTGGGCTACAAAAGTGAGCTCAAAGACAGCCTGAACTGCACAGTGAGACCCTGTCTCAAAAAGCCAAAAAACAAAAAACAAAATCAGTGGTCCCCTTTCTAAAGCACTCTCGGTATTTCACATAACATCTAAACTTTATCGCATGGGCCTGCCTTCCTTGTTCTCTGTTCTCACTCCCTTGGAACACTGATTTGTTCTCCAGGACCATGCTCTAAACTATATCTCTGTCTAGAACATTAACTCCAGGTTTTCGTGTAGATGAGGCTTTCCTGTATTTCTTGTGTCTCCACTCAAAAGGTGACCTCTCAAGAAAAGCCATCCCTGGCCTCCCAATATTGTGTTATGTATCCCTTTCCCATTTTCTAGTTCACTACCTGGAATTAGCTTATGTATTTAACATGGGTCTTTACCACTGAAAAGTATGCCCTAAAAGAACTTGGAAATACGTTAGGGTAGACTGCTCTATGTGCTTAAAGTAACAAATCTGCAATTAGTTTAAATAATTCACATGTCGGTTTTTTAATTCAGCTGGGAGTCTTTAATCTAGTTACTATAGCTGAGATTTTGCCATAAAAAATATTTTTCCTCCTTCCATTCAGCTTTCAAAGCTACTGATGAACTTCTTTTGTGGAGTTATCCAAATGGAATTAGCCAAACTTAAAAAGATATTGACTTGAAACCATCATTATTCGAAAAAAGGAATATTAAAAAGAGGTTAAAGCACTCTATATCCTGTATCCCTACAAGGATTACTTTATGTCAGTCTTATTACCTCTAGTATTTAGACAGTTTCCTCAACAAGTCACTAGGTCTGAATTTGAATTTGAGTCAGGGTTTACAGTGCTTCAACCAAATCCCCATCAAATTCAGCTGTGCAAGAAAGCAGCTAAACACAACCATGTGTGAGACAGGAACCCAGCAGGTACCAATGACAACTCTGTGACCTTTGGACCAAGCAGGACCTGAAAAAGGATGTCTACTTGACCAACAGATGTAAACTCAACACTGAGAACAAATAGTTGAAGGAAGTGAGAGACCCGATGAATGACTAGAAAAGTGACTAGTCAAGATAAATCCCCCTGACTCCTGTGCTTTTTCAAAACTACGTTTGGTTCATCTTTGCAGCTCCTCCACAGACCCAAAACAGACTCAGAGCTCAAGCTATTGCAGTGGACTGAGTTTAAATAAGCTCCACGAGGACAAAGTCATCTCTCTTATTGTCCATTATATGCTCAGAGCTCAGCACAGATAGGGAGATGTTTGTTGAATGAAAACCACAAGTTGAGGAATTGGCTGGCCAATGAATGAATGAATGGGCTACAGTGGTCCTGCAGGGCTAAGATAGGTGAAATCTTGCAGAAGTGGAAATCCCACCCCTTAACCCACATTCCTCCATTGATCTGTACATACTTTCTTTGTACTTCACTTTCTTTGAAGGCAAATCATTTTCCCTTCTCCATGCTCCTCTCCATCCTGCCACACCATGTGTGCGGGAGACTCCTTCTTTTGGAGAACCACAGGCATCTCTGAGGTTGCTTCTGACAATGCTTTCCTCCTCCTCAACATTTTCGGGGCATCTTCATTAAGCCACCATCACAGGGTGTTCTGCTACATGGTATATCAAAAGCTAGCAAGAGCAGGCTCCTGGGATCTGAGAGCTAGCTAATAGCTTAAAGGGGTCAGATCACATGTAGTACCAAGAGCATCAGCTCTGTTCTGACCCCTTCCCTGTAATTCTGTCCTCCTGAAAATGCAGTTTTGCCTTTTGAAGGAGAATAAAGGGAGTCACATCACGAGGAGGTCCCTCACCCCTGGATGGGCTTTCTTGCCTGCATAAGTCCTGCTGGCTATTCTTGCTGCTCTGTTCCTACTTTACATGTGGGCTGCCCTGGGAACAGATTAGAAGTCACATCATATCTCAGGCCCTGAAACTTCTCCTCAAGTTTTGCCCTCTGAGGAAGATAAGGAATTTCTGGGAAGGCAGGGCAAATAAGGGAGTGTCTCCTTCTCTGGACATAAGCCAAGTTCTGCCTCCTAATACCTGAAATCTTCTGTGCTTCTGTGGACTCTGAACCCCACAAGGGTCAAGTTATATGACATCAGGTTCTTCCAAGCCCCTAGATTCCGATTATGTGCATGCCTGAAAATATCTTATTCTCTAAGCAGAGGTGGGTCATCCAGTCTGTGGCCAAATCTCTACTTAGATCCTAATTTAATGCAGCTGCAGCCACAGCTATGAGGATTGTATTTTTAATGTCTCCACTAATAAAATTTCCAGTTATACCAAAAATATATATACCTTACACTAGAGAACGTTTACCTCCATGGATAGCAGACACATAGGTTCAGGTAGCTCCAGGTGAGAAGTAGAACAGGGCATATTTCTATTAAACATTCTTTTTAAAAATGAATGACAGTATTAAGGAAAATATAAATTACACACAATGTCATCATTCTAATAAGTCTAGTTGCTAACTACAGACATGCTTCTTTTTTTTTTTTCACATTATGGCAGACTCAGCTTGCCCGGGGGATGGGGCTGGCACAGCATGTGGTGCTGGGGATCCAACCATGGTCCCTGCGGTTGCCTAAGCTTGCCTAAGCAGGCACTTTAGACTGCTGAGCCACCTCACCAGCCCATCCATGCATATTTTAACATAAAGATTATGTGAGCATTCATTCGCTTCTTCTACCTAGTATGTGTCACCCAAAACATCTGTTCATGTATCTATGCTGTCTTCACAAAAAATATATTTTTCTTAAGTAAAAGTCTATAAAACAATCAATTAAGTGAAAGAAAAATAAATATAAATCCCTTATAATTCCAAAACTTTTAAGTAATAGGAAAGAATGACATCTAAAGCACACACTGTGAGATAGCAGAAACTGAACACAGGATATGTTCCCTGCTGTAAACTAGAGGCGTGAGCACTAGACACAGTAACCAGCTTGAGAACCACTGGTAAATGAATGACTTTCCCTTTGCCTTAGTTTCTTCAGTATGACACGGAGGGTAGAGCAGGAGGTGACCTTTTATATCCTTTCTTGCGCTAAAATTTTATGTTCATTCCGTAAAGCAATCTTCTTCAGGGGAATACAATGAATTATGGGTACTCTAACTTATTTCTTCAAGGAATGGTCCAGTAGAAATACACTAGACTGTGTCCCATCTCTATCCTTTGAAGAGCTAACCTACACAGTGTGGATATTTTCAGTAGCAGCTTCTTGGCAGCCATGTGCACTTGGTGTGGTCTCACTCCCTGGCACAGAAACTTGGTCAACAAGTGGGCATCTAACTCAGGCTGGAAAAAATAGCATAGAAATGTTCTGACTTAATCCATGGACTTCTGCTTACACAAAGATTCTCTTTTTAATTATTTCTGATTCTACAGTTTTAGCTTATTGTTCTACGATGTAGGAAGCCATGAGAATAAACCTCAACATTTTCAGAAAGAAATACATTTGTGAATAAACTTGGATTTTTAGGCAAAAAAAGACTCAATTTTTTGTTTTGATCCTCCAATGAATCTTTGATCTGAGGGATCCTTCTAATCCTTTTGGCTTTCTGCTCAAACTAAGAGTCTTAGTCCCAAGAAGTGAAGCTCTGAGTTTTGGTGGATTCCCTCAATCCAGGCTAATGAATGGCCCCTTATTCATGCAGAGATGGTAACAGAGATAGGCAACATGGAAGATGGGGAAAAAGACCAGCATGAAGGTTGCAAACATTAAAGAATTAAATATTAGATTAGAACTAGTCTGGTTAATTCAGAATACTGAGGGGCAACAGGAACCTTAGCAGAGGATAGACAGCTAAAAACAAGAGCTTTTAAACATGCTTTGCCTTAATCCGCCAACCTATCTGAAAGTCTAATCTATCAGGTATTTAACCGTACACCAGAGACATTTCCCTCACCTCTCGGGAGAAGGAGGCAAGGAGGAATTATTTCCATATGAAATGGTGTGATTCCATTACATTTCTAAATTAAAGCTTTGCAGGCCCTCAGTGTGATGATTGTGTCTGCTCATTATACTTTGCCATCTCTATTACTGAAACCCCCTCCCCAATAATTAGAAAAGAAAACTAATGTATTTAACATGTACCCAGCAGTCAGGGATCTATGTACAACTGACATTCACTTTAAAGAGGATGAGTTTTGCTTCCTCAAAAACCCCAACAAAAACTAAAACAAAACTCTGACAATTTCAGTTACTCAATTTAAAGGTCCAAACCTAAGAAAAAGCATTCTTGGGTTTGTCTGAATCAAACTTGCCAAAGGTTTCCCAGTAAGTTGCAGGAAGCTGCTTTATCAAAGACCCTCTAAAGGTCCTGCAACGCTTTGGGACACTTATCTGCATTTAAGTGTTCTCCATGAGTCTTAGCATGACAAACCATTATGCCTCCAAAGAAGCCCTTAAAGTTTACAGCATAAATGAGCCCCCAACAAGCACCAGGATTTACAGTTATGGTTTAGACCCCTTCACCTCAAAATATCTTATAGACCCTTTTCTTCTAGGGGAGGCACTCTCTAATCAGCGTCTCCAAAGAGATCTTTGTCAAGTCACACCTAGATGTAGTTATAAGACATGAAATGACACTCTGTAGTAAGATGTCTCTCATGTCACATTACACCAAACTGGGTGAGAACCACAGTGGCCCCATCAAAATGAAGGTCTCCTGGTGGTCTCATCTCAGTTCTGGATGGGAATAGCTAGGAGGTCTTGGAGATGAAACCCGTTTTCTGATTAATTTTTATTCCTGTAAGGAACAAATGTGCCTTCTTTCCTTTATGGTTATGTTAAGAATTACCTTTAAATAAAAGGAGAGGAGATCAGGTACTTCCTTGCGGATCAGTCACCTGGAGACATTAATGAACCATTTCTAATCACAAGGAAAGCCCTGGAACAAATTCTGCATTTTCTGAACTGAATGTTTACAGAACCACATATGAGAAAATAAAATAAAAAAGGATAATCTCAGACTATAGATTGGGGTAGTGACCACATGTGTCATTTTTTAAGGGATCGGCTTTCTCAACTATGTTTTGCTGGTGACTCCATGTGCCTCATCCCTGAAAGCAGACACTGCCATGGAGGCTGATTACCTGGTGCTAAATCGTTATCAACACTAGTTGATTATTAAAATTTCATGCAAGCCACGCTATGTGAAAATGTGAAATATAAAATTATGACTAGGAAGTATAGCTCCAGAACTTTAAAGATTGTTCATTGGCTCAAAAGTTAATAACCCTTTTGAAGTCTTTAAAACAAGTAGAAGAAGAAAGCTCTGTTACGTGGCCTGTGTTCACACCACCTTATTGGTCTCACAAGCTCAGCTTCTAGTTGGGTCTGAACAGGTTCCAAATAGTGGGAAGCTTTGGAATAAGGCTGTAACAGAACTACAAATGATTACTTCCTACCAAAAGTTTCTTAAATCCCAATGCTAACACGCTACAGTGAAGTGGCTTTTCTTAAAAAAAATATTCTATTTCTCTTCCTTCCATTATTTTGCAAGATAATCTTTTCATTGTAGAATCACATTTTAAGATGGAAAAACAAAAAGGTATTTTATTGGAAAAGTTCCGTCCAGGGCAACTTTATTTCCTGGTTACACAAGCATCTGCTTTCCCAGTAAAAGGAAAGTCAATGCTTAAAGTTTGTTCAAAGCTAGGCACAGGGGCTGGGAAGAAAGATCTGTGGCACAAGTGCCTGTCTGGCAAGTGAAATGTCATGAATTCGAGCCCTGGTCCTTAAAAAAAAAAAAAGCCAGGCACAGTGACTCCTGCCTGTAAGCCTAGTGCTCAGAAGGCTGAGGCAGGAAGACCAAAAAGATAAAACAAGTATATTTTTAAAAAGTGTGTTCACTTTTTATAAAATAATCCTTCATTTTTTCACTTATTTATTTGGTACACGGTCTTGCTATGCAGCTTGAATTCATATTGATCCTCTTGTCTCAGCCTCCCCAGAGCTGGGATTACACGCATGCACCATCATGCCTGGTATCAGTGTCTGGTACAGTACAACCACAGTTCTGGAGCAAGAATGGCATGTGGTATCAGGGATCAAACCTGAGTCCTTGTGCTTGCTAGGATGGCACTTAGACAGCTATCTCCCCAATCCCATAAGCCCGTAAGATTCTATATATCATTCAGTAATGAAAGAAATAATCACATCTGTCTATCTATCTATCTATCTATCTATCTATCTATCCATCCATGTACTAGGAACTGTACCTATGGTCTTCACATTGAACTATATCCTCAACCCCTCTATTTTTCTTTTGTCTTGCTTTATTTGTTTTTTAAGATAGGAGCTCACTATCCAGTTCAAGGTAGCCTTGAATTCACTATATAGCCCAAGGCTGGCCTTAAATTCACAGTGATCCTCCTGCTTCAGTCTCCTGAGTCTGGGGTTACAGGTGTGCATCACCACACCTGGATCAATGGCTTTTATTTTATTTACTTCCTTTTTTATTAGTATCTATTTGTGATACATCATAAATATATTCATCATGATGCACTGGCACATATCCATATAGCATCTTGATCCTTCTTTTCCTATTCCCTTTTCTCCCTCCCAGATTCCCATCCCTATTTCCACAGAGTCTATCTCTCAGTTTTAATTATTAAACTTTGAGTGTCTCATATAAGAGAAACCACACAATATCAAGCAAGTGGGGACCTGTTGCACTCCTCTTACCTGCACTCTTCAGAAGTGATGCCTTGGTAGCTCAAATGTGGACAGGCAATAAGATATGCACATATCCTAAGTTAGACATGTGGGAAGTAGCAATGAAAAGGACTTTACAGGTCCATTGCTTATACAAAGTCACATTGTTTAGGGATCAAAAGACTCAATTGTTCCTGGCCAACTTGGAACCATTCCTGTTCTGTGGAACAAGATGAGTGTGACTTTTGTACAGTTAGTTTTAAGCTGGGCAACTCCATGAGCTCAGGTCAACCTTTTGAGAGATCTGGATTCCTAGGTATGGGCAAAGCATTTGGCAAAAGGCACGGGGGTTTTCTGCTCCACTTCTCACTTCTCAGACTCTGCTGGCCTGCCTCAGACTTCCAGGTCCACAACTTTAACTTCGTTTTCCTGTTACATGTAAGTCCCCAGCTTTGCAAGTATTACAAAGCTCAGTCACAACACTGAAGAAAATCTGTTTTTCTTAAGAGACAACAGTGTCTCTCAGCATAAAAACAAAGTCCATAATTGACAGGTCCTAGGCAATTCATCAGTCTCTGGAAACTGGGAAATCATGAAAGACTTGTAAGTTAAATGAGAAGGAAGACAGAAAATGTGGCTATTGACCAATGAGAGTATGGACAGGTCTGAAAACCTCCAAGGCAATTACTAATTCACAACCAAAATCATGGACCTGCTCCCTGGCTGACCCAGGGCTTAGCGCCCCATAAGCTCATCCTCTGCTGACAATATCCCAGGCTGAAAATGCATCAAGGACACCTAACCCACCAACAGCTAGGCCAGCAGCACAGGCCACTGGTGGTAGTTTCCCAAGAAGGTGGCTTGGAATGCCTGGCTGCCACCAGCATTGGGAGAGTGTGTTACTGCAAGCCACTGGCCCAGAAAAGAGCTAAAGTACAACTTAGGATGTGTACCACTGTCCCATCATCATAAAGTTGAAAAATAGTAAGTGAAACTCACTGTAAATCAGGGATTCTCCATATCAAAATCACCAAAATTAGTGAAAAGTTTTTCTTTTAATTACTCAGTTTGTACTTTGGGTACCAATATTATCTCAGGCTACTGAGGTGACATAAACATACTAGTAGTGCTTTAGAGAATTATTTAATAATTTTCACAAGCAGGAGAAGGCTAGATAATTTAGATGGCTCTCTTAAAACTTCTTCTCATACTCCCATACCCCAAACAGTGCTGGGGTACATGGCTTTCTCCTTCAATGTCCATTTTTAAAAATCACCTGATTTTCCTCTTCTTCATCCCCACAACCAATTGATGATGAAGTTCTCACACTTTAAAAGTCCTCTGAATTCTTCAAATCCACTCATTTCAGGAACACTTAACACTTCTCTCCACATGCGGCCCTTTTGCTCCAGCAAGAAAGACCCAAATCCATGGGGTACAATGCCATCAGACTAATCTTCCTACCTTCCCACCAAGAGTAAGTCACTCTCAGCCTTGGAAGCAGGAGCATGCTCTCAGGGCTGATCCTCTTAGTGCCTCCCACATACTGCTCTGTGTTTCCTGACCTTTCCGTGCTCAACAAGCTAGTCTAGGTTGTACAATTTTATTCTTGCCCTCAGTCTATATTCTGTTTAACTGAAATGATCTCTAATAGTCTATGTTTTAACCAACTCAAAAATTTGTCTTTTCCTTAAGATTTTTATGTAGTTTGAAATGAACCAACTACACATGGAACTTACTAAAAATGAAATGATTATTTTCCTGGAGTCTTCCAGTATCTTCTCAGAAGTCTATTGGCATTAAGATAATTAAATATTTTAATTTTATGCAAAAGAAAGTGAAAGAAAGGAAGAAAGAAAGAAAGAAAGAAAGAAAGAAAGAAAGAAAGAAAGAAAGAAAGAAAGAAAGAAAGAAAGAAAAGAAAAGAAAGAAAGAAAGAAAGATAAAGAAAAAGAAAGGGCAAGGGCAAGGGCAAGGGCAAGGGCAAGGGCAAGGGAAGCCAGGGAGATAGCTCAGTGGAATAAGTATTTGCCTAGCAAGTACAAGATCCTGAGTTCAATCCCTGGTACTGAAAAAAAAAAAAAAATTAATCTAATTGAAAATAGACGCTAATATTTTATACTTTCATTTCAGTGATAATCTAAAATAATTTACCACTGTAGTATACCAGATTTCTTTTTGAGATTTCTAAGTTAAAAGGAATTTTTACAGAGTAACACTCAGATTTTAGGGATTAGAATGGTCTCTAAGAGCTCTTACTAGTGAAAAAGCCCAAGGATATATTTTTTTCTTCTAAAATGAAATCTGTAAATGTACCTGACAATCACGTATACTCATGTGACACATCTTTTGAGTATTGTCTGGAAAAGTTCTTTAAATCCTGTAGTTTTATTTTTCATGTTTTTATATTTTATCTTCCCAAACAGACAATAAACTCTCTGGGGACAGGATAGATGTCTTTGGATTCCTGGCATACCAAACATAATCTTGCAAAGAACAAGAGTCTGGTCAAAGTGACTTGCTCTGGTTTTGACTATGAAGGCCTGATGTGTCCACATAGGATGTCAGAGGGAAAAAAACAAACAAAGGAGACATTAGACATCCAAATGAAAACTAAAGGGAGCACTAACATTGTCTAATGTTCCATCTCTTAGGCACATCTCCTAGTCATATGCGCTCTATATACTGTTTTCTCTATGGAAAAGGCCTTATCATTCTTTTCTTCTAGTAAACAACACAAGAAGGTATTAGTACTAAGCAGTAAAACTGAAGCTTATTTTTTTCATAACTGGTAAGAGGTCCCAGAAATGATGAAAAAAAATTGGTTAAATCCAATCTTTTCTCAAGGTTTCCAGTAAAACCTTGATCGTTGTTACTTTCATGCTATACAAACAAGTTGTTTCTTGTTTAGATACAAGGAAATAGGTTTAGATAAAGTAGGGAATCTCAAAATAGGACCTTCTTGCCTGAGCACTAGGAGAGAGTTGGAAAAATAAATCTTCCACTGGCTACACAGCGTTGCATTAGTTACCTAGAATGCTTCCTCATACAAGTTGTACAGTTGATTAAAACAGATATACAAAGCATATTGCATTACTTAAAACCTAAACAGCATGCAATAGCAGAAGCCAATATAAATAAAGCCCAAGATTCATTTATGTAACAGAGAAAGAATATTCTTTTCACTGTTGCCAGTATGACAGTTGTCAGCGACAAAGCCTATCACAAATATGGATGGAATATTAATGGATCCCATGGTTCAGTAAATAGAGTACCATTCCTCCTCTTCACCACAGAAATGTATCTGTTGAGTTTAAAACAGCAAAGCAGCATTAGAAAACACCTGGATTTTGCCAGCCAATAACAGATCTATATATAAAAAAGTACAAGTTTGATGTGAGGATTAAGAAAGAAAGCAGGAAGAAAGTCATAAGGATAAATAATGTGCTTTTCTTTTTTTCTCCAAAACAGATTGACTTAGGTTCCCAGTCACAACTACAAAAAAGAATATAGGAAGTGACTTTAGTAATACCAAAACTAAAGGTAGAACAAAGTGAGGAAGCTTCTCCACTTCATGAATTGCTCTTTGTTCAGGTGCTACTGCATATTCAGCACAAAAGTTAATTAACACAGAGCACACTGCTGCCTAGAAAGCCTTACATAATTACACCTGGATTCTAACGAGGTAACTCTACTGCTCCTTGTTTAAAGCCAAACTACAAATCTCTCAAAGCATGGCTAGCATTTTTTAGGCCTGTGACATGCCTATGAAACGGAAAAGTTGTCACTTTCAACACATGGGATATACTAATAGGCTAAATGAGGTTTCCCAAGCCTTGCTGTCCAGAAAGTGAAACCTGGAAGAGAAAACAGGCTCTTCTGGGAGTGCTTTAGATTGGCTTCTGCTGTTTCACAGATTCCAATGCAACATGCCCAGAGTAAATATATTTACTGGCAGCAGTGTCAAGCAATTACTCATTAGAGCATTTATGTTGATACTTAGTTAACTAATAAGGTATAATATTGATATAAATGAGTTCAGATTAGGAGAAATTAAAAACTGCTTTTTAGATTTTTCTAGAATTTCCCAAGCTCACTAAAATGAAATATCTTTATACTCCCAATGCAAGCAGAAGGAAAATTGGTGTTTAAAAAAATAGTTCCTCTATGAAATGAAACTACCACTTTATGCATAGCAGTAATTCTTATCTTATATTTACAACATGACATGATTATTTCAAGACTTTATGTCAAAACTTTAAACATATAGTATCAATCTTTATCAAAAGATTCATTTATCTAATCAAACTGAACAATGTGCAAGCTATGCTATAAGTTACCTCTAAGAATGTTCAACTCAGAACAATGGGATGCATATTTTAGTGATATATGACAAGAGTTGCAATCAGTAACATTTAACAATATATTAGGTTTATCTTCTTTCCCTGAGCACTATGTGATATGATACCCAAAATCCCCCTGAGGTCTATCACTTGGCTGGGCACATCTTTGTTATCAGGTGAAAACAACAAAGGGAACACCAGGTTCCCAAATGTGCTTGTCACAGGCAAATTTAAGAGAGCTGATCTCTACTCACCTATTTTGAATACTGGTGGGAGGGGGACAATGATTAGGGAAAACAGTGAAAAACAGAACCTAATTAGCAGAAATGTCTGGGTCCACTGCTACAATCAGTGATGCTACCCAACTGGTGGGCCCAGCCAAAAGGATCAGAAACAGGTCTACTATTGCCAACTCTGCACTCTGCCCGCAGCTACTGTCAACTAATGATAGATTAGACAAATCTGATTGCTCTATCAAAACATTCATCTCAAATCTTGATTAGTAAGCCTATTGAATTATGATTAATTCACAAGGGTGCTGCTGACAGATAAGATACTTTATCTGACAGTGTGTACTAGCTGCTTTGCCTGAAGCCAAAGGGAAAACACACACACACACACCCCAAACATAAAAACTCGAAGTTGCTAGCAAATATCAAACACAGCACACTGAAAAAGATAATGAGGCTACAGGCACCTTTTAATTTAATAAAGAGCTTGTCTGTGAGAACTCAGTCTTGGTACAAAAAGCAAGAGGGATTCAGGGAGAGGAAATATAGAGAACAATGCATTGTAAACAATAGAAGACCAGGACCCTGCCTTTTCATAAAGGAATGTGTAAGAGACAAGAACTTGAGATTGCTACATGAGGCACCATCCTTGGTTTTGGCGACATCCCAGTTATGCAGGCCAGGGACAGAGCAGAACTTACATGCTTTTGCTAATGTTGCCATCCAATTATGCTCCTTGTTTCTGGGATGAAGACATCTGGGCAGAGAACTCATGGGACTTTCAGAAGGTGGAATTAAAAGAAATCTTTAGAAAGTAACATGATGAGGATGAAGGAAGGGAGAAGTTCTTTTGTTTTGTTAAGAAAAGGCATAAAAATTAAGTTTCTAACATTTTTCTGTCTCCTTCCTTTTTTACTGGTGCTAGGGATGAGATCCAGGGCCTCTCACATGCTAGGCACATGCTGTACCTCACAGCTATAAAGCCAGCCCCTTTTATTCTTCTAGCATTTCTGAAAAAAACAAAAACCATTCTACACGATTACTTCAGTTTTGGTTTAAGACATAACAACAACGCAGGAAAAACCAAAACAGCATCACTTATTCCCTTATCAAGCCAGGTCGGAAGCTGTAACTTCAACCTAGTGCACAATATCCATGTACCTCTCTACCAATCCCCAAACTTTGGCTCTGGTTGTGGTTGGGGCCTGGGGAGTGAGTACAGTGTGCAGATACCAAGGACTCAAAATCCTACATCATTTTTGATGGTGCTGTTATCCTATCCTGACCTTATGATTTTACAAAAAGCTAATGTCCTGTAATCATGTTTCTCTTTAACTGGTATTAACCTTTCGGTGACTTCTCTCTGTATCTCTCATGCACTCTCGTAACTATCCACTGTTAATCAATTGTGCACTGCAGATGCAGGTCGAGGAAACTTACTTCCTCCTTTGATAGCCTCCAATGTCTCTGCTCTTGGGGATAAAAGTGCTTTAAATGGAGTTATATTCTAGGAAAATCAATATATGATTACTGCGAAGATTTGTATTGATTGTCCTGTTGCATTGCAAAAAGGCTAAAGAAAAATGGCACAGCACATTTTCCTTCAGTTCCTACTCCACAGAGTTTGCTGGGAATGTTTTGGGCAAGAAGGAAATGCTGAAACTTTAATAACCCAGCTTTCATCATTCACTTCACTTTCTTCCCTCTCTCTTCTGCAAAGCTCTTGGTTACCATTCTCCTGGCTTCTTGTCTGTAACACTTGCAGACATCAAGGGCTGCTGGGAAGCTCACAGGGCGGAGGCCTCTCCTGCAGGCTGCCTCACTAACAGCCAACCTGCCCGCCGCACTCTTTCACTGAGTCCCAATTTCGTTGGAAGCAGCAATGTACCCTGCTATAAAATATTTCTGTTTGGATGTATTAAATTTTGGCAGATGTAGTTATTTGGAAGAAACTACTGAGCAGGGTTTGTTGGAGACTTTTCTTAAAAAGTGGGCCAGGGTCTATCTGTTCAATTGCCAGACACATCGTGGTCTTTCCTGTCTATCTTTCTATATGTGGTATACACGAGATTTTAGGTGCTGCAGCAGTTGTCTTGTAACCTGGAAATAAACCTGAAATTAGAAACTATGTCCAAAGTATGGTAGCTAGGTACCATGAAGATGGACGGCCTTGCATAGCCACAAAATAATGCTATTCTTTCTGATTTTCCTACGAAGAAAAAAAAATACTCAGTTTAAGTCATGTCAGGACTCCAAAATTTACAAATGTCTGTTTACTTGAGTCCTTAATGTCATGCTAAGTAATAGTTTTAAAAAAGGAACACTGATCTCCATGGCTGATGAAATAGTTTATATTGCCAGCAGTGGAGAAGCATACAATTTTATTATAGCAGCTTGAGGATTTATTCTGGTTCTTCTATCCACAGACAATGGCTACTTGATGGTCCAAATGCATTCTTCCAAGTGTCTACCTTCATTTAGCTGTTTTCCCAATTTTAGGGTTACAAACTGCTTCAGGACTAGTCTTCGAGAAGTTCATTGACCCTTTGTTATTTTTAGCTGTTTCACCTTTACTTCCTTTTCTTCTTATAATAAGACTCTAGTTTCTTTTTTGAGAAATTTCCTCTCTGTTGTGTGCAGTCTGAGTGGAAGTGTCACTATAGCTGAAGCAGGCATCAGATCCAGGTTAAACCACATCAGGCTTTGATAAATATAATTTATTTTAAATTAGCAGATGGATCATCCAACAGCCTGCACTTCATAGAGAGAACATTCACCCCTGTGAAGTTTCTCATAATGGTGCGTAGCCTCAGTGATTTAAATTTTCACTAAGTACAGAAATTCCTGACTAGCTCCAGTGGACTACTTACTGCCTTCCCATTAAAAATTGCACCTTAATAGAAGGTTAAATTAGGGGAAAATTAAATTTTTCTGATAATAATAATGAAAATAAAACTAATCTTTATTAAGTTTATTGTCTTCCTTTGTGGAAGATACGATGCCTCAAGTTTGGTTATATAAAATAACAAAATGTTCAAAACATCCTACAAGATGAAGTAAGCACTGTTATCATTTCCTTCATTCAGACAGGAAAACTGAGGCAGAGCAGTTACATAATCTGCCCAGTGTTATCTAGTCTGTAAATGGAAGAACCAAGATGAATCCCAAAGCTACTACAGTACAATTTTATGCTTATAAATGCTAGTGGCACTATAAACTGCCATAACCAGTCTAGGAACTTATATTGGTGATATATCACTAAAGTCACACAATCATTTTCACTTTTAATAACTTCATTAAAAATAATACATGCAAGAGAAATAATTTAACAAAAGAAAACATAGAAATGTTGACTGCAGCATTCTTTATGATAGCAAAACTAGATGGGAACACCTATCTTTTCCAAACTAGGGGATTAAAGTACAGTACAGGACTGGGGAGATAGCTCAGCGGCAAAAATGCCTGTCTGGCAAGTACAAGGTTCTGAGTTCAATCTTCGGTTAAAAAAAAAAAAAAAAAAGAATGATACATATATTTAATAGATCGTCATTCAGTTGTTATTAAAATGCAATGCAATTTATTATTCTTACATTATCAAACACCATGGGAAACACATTGGTATGAAAAAAGCAGAATGCAAATCATATATATCCAATTATTATTCCTAAATTAAATTGTATTCCTATGGTAAAAACTGAAAATTAAGTGTCAAGTAAAAATAGTGTGTTAGGAGAGTGGGACACAGATTAAGTCCTATCCCCAACTTCTTTCTACAATTTTCAACACTTAAAAAATGGGGAAGGGAATGAATTGGGCAAAATATTTTCTTTATAAAAAACAGAAATGACACAAAGTTTCCACTACCCCAGTAAGCCTCTGGACTCAACTGGGAAAGCCTGTCTTTCGCCCTTCACTACAGATTAGGCAGAATGCTGGGAAAGAGGGGAAGCTTAGCAACGCAAGGCTCTTTATCCAGCCAAGGTAAATGAAGTTCGGCTGGTCAGGAGAGTAAATAAGATTAGTTATGGGCTCCAGGTCATCCACTCATGGAGGTCAGAGAGTGTGAGATTATTATCCTTAGTAGAGGAGCAGCAAAATAGCATTAAGGAATAAATTAATGAAAAAGGTAGAAGATTATTTGAACGAAAGCCCTAATCAGTTTAGAGATTTCACTCAACTGCTCTACTGGCCATCAGTCAAGCTCACAAAACAAATATGCTTGTTCTCTTAAGTAATTCCAGGAGATCTCTCTTTCTTGCTTCAAAGACATCCAATCTAAGGAAAGTCATGAATAAAGTTGCCCCAGTTTGCTGGTATGCCTCACACAAAACCTACTGATGCATTGAGGTGCACCGTACTAAAGTGTATATACTTAGAAGCAGATGATTTACAGAAGATGGATAATTGCTGGGCCTGCTTGGCCTTTAATTCCAAGTAGAATCATCATTCTATACCCATTCAGAAACACTGAATTCGCCAATGTGCAAACTGCATATTTTATTAAATAAACAGAAACTAGGAGATAATGACATACATTTGTTTTCATTACAAGTAGTAATGCAATATTTCTCTAAGGCTTACTCCATTAGCATTTCTCTCCACGTTTCAAATGCCTTTGAACTTTTTGAAAAGCTACATCTGTTAGCTCCTGTGTATACAGCAGAAAGTTACCAAGTGAATTAAGTTTTAATATAAATTGCTTTGTTCACTATTAAGATTGATGTTGGACACACCGTACTGTAAGCTGCAAACTGCAATTACAATTCGTTGCAATTATCTTTGGTTGTTAATAGCACAAGATAGCATGTCACTTTCTACCAAGTGTATAATTTATCATTTGTGTTTTTTTTCCTGAACTCTTGTGGTATTCCAAATGTATAATCTTGTTGTATTTATTTCCCAGTGGTCCAACAAAATGCACAGCAAGTGCTGACTAGAACAAACTAAAAAGCACTGCTATTGACAAGCCGTCACTTGAGCAGTAATGAACATTCTGCCTCCACTTTCACCTCCACAAACCAGCAGCTTTAATTTATGATAAAGCAAAAGAGAGGCAACCTCCAGGTTTATTATACCCTCAGTGCTGTTTCAAATAAAGTAATTAGAAGGTCAAGAGACAGGTCTAGAAAGCCAAATATAAATGCAACCCTTCTGTACTGACATTAAAAAAAAAAAAAGACTTGTGTTCAAAGAGCATTTTATCCATCTTTCTTCTCCAAAGTGAGGCAGGGTTTATTTTATTTTTTTAAAATACTACCATAACCAATCAGAACCAGGGGTAGCCCCACACCCTGGCTCTCTAATTTGTTCCATGTGGGATATAAGCAGTACACCTAAGAGACCTGTCCTTAGGAGGGTGAGTCTGCCTAGCCCCAAAATTGTTCTGAACAGCCAACAGAGCAGCTGATTAGGAGTTTGGCTTTTGTTTGCCTCTAAATAAAGAACTCAACAGATGAAGTAATGGAAAGGTGCTAGGGAAATTCTATAGATACAATGGTAACCCACAAATTAATCACTTTTAAAATGGATTTTAAAATATTTTGCTTTAAACTTTTTTCTTGAAAAAAAAAGCCAAAAAACAATTTATCTCAGAGAAAAATTGGCCTTTCAGGATATTTTGCTTTCAGTAATGAAAGATACAACTGTAATAAATTACCATGTTATTTCTAGGGAACTATCTGTTATATCACACTCAGTTTTAAAACATACATTATAATTTTGCATCTACTATATTCCTCTCTCTTTTTTTCCTTTTATACAACAATGATACCACTCTAAAAATTCTCTAAAAGGCCATAAGACCTAATGCCCAGCTCAAGTCAGGCCATTTCAAGAACCCTATCAACTCTTTTAAGGAAGCTGTCTTTTTTTTGTTTTGTTTTGTTTTGTTTTTTGTTTTTGTGGGACCAGGGTTCGAACTCACGACCTTGCACTTGCCCAGCAGGCACTTGTGCCTCGGAGCTATCTCCCCAGCCCCAGGAAGCTGTCTTTAAACCTCTTCAAATCTCCAAGCATTACGTTAGGGGGAAATAAAGTGTACTCTACTTCTCCCCATTACTTACTCTTTTAAGTTCTTCTCCCAGCTCCTACAAGAAAGGGAAGAGTAAGGAGGGGGAAAGAAGATAGTGAAAAGAGTATAGAAGGAAAGCGGAGAAAATCAGGATGGGGACAAAAATCAGAATAAGTGGCTTGCATTTAGCTCCCAATGCTCTATCTATATATACCTGTGATGAATGCTATGTTTGAAAGATAGTTTTATAAAGGTGAATCTTCCAAAATGATAGAAGTCATGCATGGCACCATAACCTAGGCAATTTCCGCTACTTTCTGGAAGGTTATTGTAATCATCTCCACCTACCTTTTTTGGGGGTCTGTGGAGCAGATCTCCCCAAAAGCCTGTCTGAAATAGTATTTTGTGGTATAATTTTTGCTTCAAGTAATTTTAACTATCTTGTATTCAAGTAGTCAGTCTAATTGCACTTGATTATATAAATGGTGGAAATGTATGTAATCTCATAATTAGAACACATTATTATGTTGTAAAAATCCTTATGAAATTGTAAAACAGAAAGTGCACTAGTATACAAGGTGGCCCCCCCGCCCCCCAGCTTCCACCCAGAAAAGCAACAGAAGCAACGACTTTTCATGGTCTAGTAAGAAATGGATGAATTGGGGGCTCTATCTGCCAGGGTGAAGGAATGGACAGCCTTGGTCCAAAATCTTTTGACCAAGTAATTTTTATATGCCCAAGTATAATAAAGAAATAACATCTATACCCTATAATTCAACCATGCATATAAAGTGCAAAATGTATTGAATTTCTATGGTATAAATTGTAATATTTAGGCTAGCCTCTTCAACCTAAAAGCACATTTCCTTCTGTAAATGTTTTTTATTATTTATTTTACTTTAAAGCATAATACTAAAAATTCATACCACAAACAGGAAAATAGCATAGAAGTACACCAGGTAATTTTCTAATATCTGAGATAGTACTTACAGGTGCTTCTCCACCTAGGTAGAATAAGAAGTATTTGATCCACATTTTTTAATCCATCAGGGGCTTGCAGGTTAGCTCAATTGTTTAAGTACCTGCTTGGGCAAACCCTATCAGGCACAGAGGACCGTAGTTGAAGCCCTAGCTCCACATGTTTTCCCAGACCTGCCCTGAAGACAGCCTGAGTCAGCTTTAAAAAAAAAAAAAAAAAAAAAATTCCTCTTCCTTCTTTCCTGGCCTTTCACTGGAAGAGCTTAGGGGTGGTGAGATGTTCAAAGTTCTGGGCTGTGCAGTAGAATAAGATGCTCAGAGCCCGCACAGTCCAGCCTGGCAAGTATGGCCTGTTTCACTAGGCTATAAACCATCACATCACTGGAAGTCCTGATGATGCTCTAGTACTATATGTGAGACTTTCATCCAGAGCATATCCTCTGAGAGGACAGCCAGCTCTCCAGTCACTTTTCCACAGCAGCCTTATATGACAATGGTGTACAGATTTGTATAGGGTGTCGTGGTTTCTACCTTAGAGGCCTAAAACTTGGGAGGATTTTCATGAAGGGATAAAAGTAGAACAAAGCCCAGTGCTTTGAAGATCTGTCATTGCTTTTTCACACATCCATTAAATGCTTAAGCTGTTACTAAAGAATTTCAAATGATTCCAGACTAGAGACTAGAGACTAGAGGTGTTTTTTTTTTTTTTTTTCTGCTTTCATTTCCAAATTTCCTAAATAGACAACACACACACACACACACACACACACACACACACACACACACACACACACACACACACACCTCTGAAATCCCCCCTGCATTATTCAGCTGTTTAGTATAATTTGTGGACGAGGCTGATTGAAAATGCTAGAGACTAGAAAAGAAACCCATGGTGTCTTAAGGGAGGCAGGCACTGTGATGAGC